>PVKS010007479.1:0-72719 GCA_004027875.1 Aplodontia rufa | reverse complement strand
AAGAGAGAGGGACAGTGAGAGAGGCAGAGAAAGAGAGAAACAACTTTATTTAGTTTTTCACATGGCCTCAGTTGCTCCAACACTCAGTTGTGTACGTGGTGCTGGGGTTTGAACCCGGGTCCTCGTGCTTGCCAGGCAAGCGCTGAAACCGCTGAGCCACCGCTCCAGCCCCTTAATAGAGTTTTAATAACTACAGCTGTGTGAGAAAATCCAAACACAAGGTATCCAGAATGGCCCCTTTGAGGTCCTTTCCTCTTGTTCCATAGTAATCCTGGCCTGGCATCCTTTGAAAAAAAGGGCAACTTGGATGGAAGATTAGGAGGTAGTATATATGAGCATGTAATATAAGCTTTTTAGCTCTATATTTTTTACCTTATTTTATTTTATTTTTAAATTCTGGCTTCATTAAGCATCACCCACAATCTGCACATTCCCGTGTCCCACCCAGTAACACTACAACCTAGGTGTCTTAGGGTGGTGGAGAATTTCAGTGGCTTATCTAAGAATTCTCTTTGTCTTCACTTAGATTTTTCTTAACCATTTTAATTACATCTAAGGATTTGTGAGGCTTAATTTGCCATACTCCAAGGCTATGGAGAAAAAGACAACTGGAAGAAATACTACACTACGTAAAACATTTTTGTTTTCCGAAACATCAAGTCAATTTCTGATTTCATACAATGAAATAGAAGAATAATTTGCTTAGATCTTTGCCTTCATGTCTGCAGGCACACACATGTATGCATGCATTTATAAATAATTTTTGGTCTGAAAGAAGTATGCCTGTTTCCTTCATCTGTCATCTGTACCTTGCTAACCCAGAGGCTTGACAAGGAAGAGAAATGCAGAGAGCATTCCACCGTTAATGGATTCCACAGCCATGAGTCACCCTGGCCTCAGGCTCCACGCCTTTGCCTCATCCTATCCTATCCCTGCTCTCAAAGTCAGAGGTCTGGATCTCCAGTTACTGACTTTTTGGAAGTGAGGAAGAAGTGGGAAGATGACACAGGTGACAGAAAACAAGAATCTTCTCATATATTTCTAAGCAAATGCCTAAAATATACTATCGAAGCATAAAAGTAATAGAGGTCAGGTTTAGATAAATGCACACCTTAGGTTGATTTGCAAAGCTCTTTATAAGTTAGACCAAGGGCCTTCAGTATACGTGAATAAATTTATTCCCCACAACAACCCCCAAAAGCAGAATCATCTCTGTGACCCACAGAGGTCAAGCCACTTCCCCAAAATCATGGGTGATTGAATGCCTGGACAGACACCCAAACCTTGTCTTCTGACAAGCCCTTTCCAGTACACCATAGATGACTCACTCCAAATGACAAATTCTTTGTAGGCTTTTAAAGGAAGTTGAGGGTATTCAGGGGACATCCTCTAACCTTGTGAGGATGTATCATCATGGAAGGAAATCACCGTGCTCTTCGTAGAATTGTCCTTGGGTCGGTGCTCAGATGGCTTGCTATGGCTCATGTAGAATGGACTTGAGTGATGACTAAGGATGCAAAGGTTCGGTAAGAACGAATTCCCACCGCAGTAGTGAATGGCACTATTGTGATTGTTCCCTTACGCTGTTCCTTCACTCAAAAGCGATGCACCCCAGCTCACCCCCAGACTAATGGTTTTAAAGCAACAGGTTCCAACGGAGAAAGGAAAGGGGCAGAAACTATTTTCTATCTATAGTTTTAACCTTCACCATATTGTTGTGCAATGGATCCAATTTTATTGTTATTCCTCCTCCTCCTCCTCCTCTTCCTCCTCCTTCTTTTAGAGAGAGAGGGACAGTGACAGAGAGAAACAGAGAATCAATTTCGTTTAGTTTTTCATTTGGCCCTTGTTGCTCCAACACTTCATTGTGTACGTGGTGCTGAGGATTGAACCCTCGTCCTCGCACATGCTAGGCAAGCACCGTAACCGCTGAGCCACCGCTCCAACCCTGTGATTCCTAATGAGCATTTGAGAAATGTTATTCCTAGTTAGTCTAAGAGAGAAGAGAGGCTCAGCGAGATTGAGTGACTTGCACAGGATTGCCAACGTGTTAGGTGTCAAGACAGGGATGGGAATGCAGGTCGGTTGTACAGTGGAAATATGATACTGTTATTTCTGGAGGACTAGAGAAGTCCCAGAAAATAGAGGCTTGGAATTATTGATGAGACTATGTGCCAAAATAATTTTCATGTGTTACATTTATTCCTTTCTTATAGTCCTGTGAAATAGTGCCATTTTTACCACTCTTTTTGAGGGAGGAAATAGAAGCAAGGAAAGGTTACAAAGCTAACTAAGTTCAGGCAATTGTTTCATGGTAAAGACTGCATTCAAACTCAGGCAGGTGGGCTCCAAGCCCACTCTCTTGACTGCAGTGCTATGTGCCAATAGGCAAAACCCCAGTGCCAAAATCCAACACAGCCCTTGTTGGATCAGCTCTGGGGTCTGATAGTGGTAGGTAATGGAGACATTGTGTTTTGAGAAAGACCTTTGTATCTGTTACTACACAGAGAAGATATAAAGATATTAGTTCAATTAGTTCTATTAAACAATATGCAGATTTCCCTTTATGAATGAGAGGGCTCCCTCACTTGTTGGTCTTTGTATTTGAAAATGTAAAGGTATTACAGGGCTGTAAGCACCTCACCAGATGTGAATAGATTAGCGTTTTTAATCCTTCACTCCAGATGTTCAGCTGCGTTAGGTGACTACCTCAAGGTCAGAGCCAAGGAAAACTCTGGAAAGGTACTTTGTTCAAGGGGATCCTTCAAGGTTATCTAGACCCTTGTTGTCCAGTACCATAGCCCTGAGCCTCAAGTGGCTATTAAGCACTTGAAATGTATCTGGTCAGTATAGATACGTTGTTCTAAGTCTGAGATATACTGAATTTTGAAACTTATTAGGACAAGAATGCAAAATATCTTATAAAAAGAGTTTTTATACTGATTGTTGCAATAATATTTTGGGAAATATTAGGCTAGATAGATTATTAATGAAAATAATTACATCTGTTTCTGGCTGGTGGAAAATTTAAAATTATATATATGACTTGCATGATATTTCTGAATGACAGTGCTGATCTAGGTAATTTCCTTGATATCTAGTTAAATCGAAAATACATGGGAATGCAATTATCACAGGCTAACGTACCATCACTGAGCACCATCTGCTTAAACTATTCCAACCTAAGGAGTTATTGCTTCTTAGGTGATATTCTACACCTTTGTTGGCAGTACTCTTTTTAAATTCAGTTTAGAGTTTAAATTTTCATCTGTCACTGAAGAACAGACTGCTGTTACATAGGTTAAAAAAAAAAGTTACACTCGAACCACATCTCAATAGTTCGTCTAGATTGGGGTCAAGGAGTGGTGACCTGGTTATTAAATGGAGTTCGCTGAGAGGGACTGTCTGCGCTTTCTCCCTTCTAGTTTGTGAAGGTTTGACCCTCTTCAGTCCCGGGGCTGCTTCCTAGCCAAGGCCTGCAGAGGCTCATCCCTGGACACCATCTCAGCACCAGTCTTAGCCACCACCATCCCTGCCCCCAGAAGTCCTTCACAGCACTGCCAAAATAATCCTGAGAGGGCACAGCTTTCAGTATATCACATTCCCCTGATTAAGGATGATAAGAGTTCCAGGTTGCTCTCCAAATGAAGGGAGGGAGGGAAGAATCTGACATTTGAGATTCCACAGATGTTATCTTCTTTAATCCCTTTGAGATGGATATTTCTTGGTCCCATTCTAGGTCAGGAAGAAAGTCTGTTTCTTGCCCGGGTCCAGGGTGGTAAACTACTGTCGCTGAATCTAACTGCTAGGGTGAGGTCCTGATAGCTTTCTTTGCTAAAACCCACGTGCTTATTGCCATCCTAGCCTGGCTGCATAACTTTCAAGAACGTTTAGTACCAAACCCACATTCTCTAACTTAAATCCTGCCCTTTGCTTTCCCACCTGCCCTGGTCCTCACTGCTGTGTTCACCTTCATTCAGCCTTGGAAACTCCACCATAACAAACATTATAGGCTGTTTGGAATTCTTTATTCTCTAATATTTTGCTGTAATCTTGTCCCAACTGTATTTTAATTTCTGAGACAAAGGCAATGCCTTTTGTTTTCCTCATAGATTTTGTTAGAGTCATACCAGATATCTGGTAGGCATTCAAATGTTCAATAAGTATATGGTGCTGGCATATTCAACTGATCAATAAAGATTTGGTTTTGGCTCAATTAAAAAAGGATTTTTTTTTTTTTAAACTGAGGCAAGAGCTCTGGGTCAATGATTCCTTGTTCACCAGTTGAAATGTGAGATGGAGTGGGCTTTGACAATGACAAGAAACTCTGGCTCGACCTCATTGAGCCTTGGATTCCCCACCTGATCTCAGGATCTCAGTTGTGGAATGAGGGTGTCATAGCTGATATCTCACATCTCTAGAGGATTATATTACTTCTTGTATTTCCTGGAAAGACATTTAATATTATTCTGTCTTTGGGGGATGTAAGGTTAAGTATATGGCCCCATGAAGATGGTGTCTATACCTTCCTTAGAACCTTATGGAACAAAATTGACGAATGGATGGAATGGTCAGCCAGCGGATGGAGTCGTTGACTGACGTTTGTCTTCTGCTATGTGGACCTGCTAAATCTTCTTGTCTCTAGCTTGGGACATGCCTGAAGTTTATGAAGACAGCTAGCAAAGCATTGACATTTGGTCCATCTGTTCATAGGCGGTGACTGTGGTCCATCTTGGCTGTGCCTCTTTTTCACGTGCCCACATAATCGAGGGGGCCCCTTCATTATTTAAACACCCAGGTGATCCTAAAAATGTGGGCCAACCCTGCGTGGACCTGCAGATTTTTTTAAAGAGAAAATTTAGCTTTTCTGATTTCTCTGAAAACACTTAAACTTATTAAAAAAAAAAATCCAGCTTGTAAAATCTACATACTACTAAAAAAATATGCAAAAATTACAGAAGTTAAATTTCAGACAAAGTGGAAGTTGTTTTCAACTCCACATCCAATGAAGACTTCACTGTCCATGGTTTGGGTCATACGGCATTCATTCGTTTTCCTGTATTTATGTGGTAGCATTGTATTGTAATCTGAATAGTAGCAGACTCTGCATTCTGGTTTGCACTGAAGAGGTTCCTTCAGGAGAAGTTTGGGTTTGGGTACGCAGGTGCGGGACCTGGGTGCTTGACATTCTTAGCTTTGGTGACAAGAGAACTTCATCTGAACTGTGTTGAATCTTGGCCATCAGTACCTCATTCTACTTTAACATGTGACTCTTTAAAGACTTATTTTAAAAAGTTAAGTCCATAGAAATAAATTGTTTGGAGACCTGTTAGTTCTTTTAAATCCCTGAAATACATCTCATCCCCCAAATGCACCAGCTTTCAAGAATGCAGTAATGTTTTATGAGTGAAAGTTGTATTTTGTCAAGACACTCTTTGCCTGAAATGTCACTGTCAGAGGCAGCAAGAGCATAAGGAGCATTGTAATACGCACAAGGATATGCAAACAAGAAGACGAAGGCAGAAACATATCATTAAGTCCCAAACTGCCAAACCTGCCAGTGAGTCTTAAGAATGGAGTTGAGGTGAAGGGAGGAGAAGCCCGGCGCTTGAGAACAAGGAGGGGGAAAAGCCCGGAGAAGGGCTCCGGCCCCTTGTCTGCTGTGGAATAGCCTCCGGCTGCAAGCCAGGCCCCTGCTTTGTGGCCAGATGGGATGAGGCTAAATCCTTTTTCTAATTCTGATCCTCAGCCTCACCACCAACCTCCGCTCCACACCTCTCCTCCACATACACACGGAAACATCAGCCCATCGACTCACAGTGTTATCGGTGTTTGATTCCCCATTTCCTCAGCGCTCTGACACTTTCCCCCGCATTCATACATTTCTTAAAAGGGAAACTTGTTAAATTCAAAAGTTGACATTGAGAGTGCATGAAGTTTACCCTTAAATCTATTATTAAACTACAGCTTATAATAAATTTGTTTCCAGATGGCAGAAGTACAACATATAAGTTCTAGACTCTGGCTCGAGCTGGGGATGAACCGTGCTTCAAGGACCTGCTTCAAGGACCTAAGAATGCAGTGTGGGAGACAGGCAACTACTAGCAGACTGGGCAATATGAATACTGCTTGGAAAGTTCAGAGAGACCTAGGAGGGATCTTAACTCAGCCTTGGGGTGCCAGGAAAGGCTTTGCAAAGAAACTGGTTCTCAACCGGGGGTAGTTTTTCCTCACCAGGGGGCATTCGGCAATATCTTTAGAGAAACTGTTGGGTTGTCACTGCTGGGGGCAGGAGATGATGCTACTGTCATCTAGTGGGTAGCTGATGGCTGGAATGGTGCTGAAGTATCCTACAGTGCCCAGGACAGTTCCCACAACAGTCACCTGGCTCCAAATGTCAGTAATGCTGAGGATGTGAAACATAGGTCTAGCCTGAGGCAGAAGGATGAATGCACATTGCTGGTGCTGGGAGCATGGGTCAGGATGAAGGGAGTTGCATAGGTATCCAGGGAAGGAAGCTTTCGGAAGGAAAATGTGGGTTGTAGTGCAGAATGGCACAGAAGTAATGATTAAGTAAGGTTTCAAGGTCAAAATATTCTACAGTTTGTCCTAAGAAGTTTGTTCCCGACTTTGGCAAATTTGTTTTAGCAGAATTTGTGGAAGTTACAAAAGGCAAGATGTGAAGGATTCAGGAGTTGAGGGGTGTGAAAGCAGTTTGTTGGTGAAAAGGAGGAATCAATGGCAGTCATAGCAACTGTAATTCTTTGTCTGTGCCAGAAACTATGGCAAATGCTGTGTGTTCATTATCCACTGTTCCATAGAACAGCTCTGTGAAATATGGATAACTTTGCATAGATGAGGAAATAGAAGTTTGGAGAATTTAAATAGCTTGGCAAGGATTCGTGTAGCTCATAATTCATGGAATTGGAATTCATGAATCTTTGACTCCACCTATACCTATATTGTTCCTTAGGGAAAGAACGCTAGAGAGACATGGTGTGTGTTTGTGTGTGTCCCTAGATGAATGAGGGCTTAAGGTGAGAATGACTTCTTGAGTAGACAAAGAGAAACTGAAAATGCAGAAGGGATAACTATCAGGTGGGCTCCTGCATAGGGAGTAGAGAATTGGATCAAAAGCCCAGGCTTGGGCAGCAGCCTTAGATGTTGGGATGTGGGAGCATGCCTTCCATTATGGGAGATAATCTGTAACAGAGAAACCATGGGTGTCTGTAGAGATGAGGAAGGGAAAGCCGGACAGAATGGAAACCTCTTTTCTTCTCAGACACAACGGAGAATGGGTGACAGATTAACTCTGTAAATGTCAGATTTGTGGGTAGAATTGAGACTCCGAATTTGGAGGGATACTAATCTGAGGATATGCAAAGAGAATTTGGGAGAAAGCACTCACTGAAGATAGTTCTACATTGTTCCAAATGGTACGATGGGAAATTAATGGGTTGGGTTTCATAATATGAACTCATTGGCAGATTTTCTTCCACCTGCTTCAATTCCTTTAAGGAGAAGATACAGTGTTGCTTTTCTTTCCATAGAAATTTAAAGGCTTTTAAATGTATGAGTAGAGCAATTTGTTGATTGGGAACTGGTGATAGATAGATGTAATGAATTAAATGTTATCTTTATGACCTTAGGGCTAGAATGGTGTAATCACTGCATATAAACCATCTGAGATCACAGACTTGAGTAGCCATAAAAGAATCCCAGACAGGGCAGCAAAAGAAACTCAGGTATTCAGAACAGTCAAAATTCTTTGCAACCTGAAATAAGGGAGTGAAATTCATTGATGAGGCAGTCTCATGCCAAATCAACCCAGTTGTTTTACACTTGATGATTTTTTTTATAAAGATGTTTAAAGTAGTAAAATCTTACTGAAAAAAATTATCACCATCAGGTAAAGTGTAATCAGTCTGTACCTATACCCAAATCATCTCTTTTCCAATACTTTTTTCTTTCTTTATTTATTTTTCTTGTATAAATGCATTGGCTAGCATTTCCACAGTAATGCTAATAGTGATCATTCTTATCTGGTATTTTACTTGAGTTTTTCTAGTTTTATCATTAAGTATGATGCTGAGCTTATCTTAAATTTCATCAAATGCTGTTTAGGCTCTTCTGTATTTATCAATCTTTTTCTCTTTTGATCTATTGATATAGTAGACTACTGACCAATTTTCTTATGTTGAAACACCATCTTCCTACAGTATGGAGTTATATTACTTTAATGAGCACCAGAATTTTATTTCAGATTTTCGATTTAATATTTGTAAGTGACATTGGTGGTGTCCAATGTCATCATCCCCCCAACCCTTCTTCCTCCTCTACCTTCTTGTCCTCTATTGTTTAAGAATAATTGATACCTGTGATATACTGGATTTTGAAACATATCAGTAACAACTTATGCTTTAGGCTAGACAGCTTAAATAGCATCTGATTTACTAATTCCTTGAAGTCTTTTAAAACTCTCTTGTGGGTAGGTAAACTTTTCTCCTAGTCTTCTTTGGCTTGTTTTTTTACTTGGATTTATTTTGGTAATATGTGTTTCTGAACAGTTATTCATTACATTAGGTTTGCAAATATTGCCAAGAGTTAGGCTTAATAATTTAAAAAGTAAAATTACACCTACTTTCCTTTTCATTTGTACATATTTTCTCCTTACCTTAACTTTCTGTATTTGTGTCCCCTCCGCACCTTTTTTTCTTAATTAGGCTAGCTAGTTATTTTTATTTGTTTATATGGCATTCTATTTTTAAAAATAAATGGTTACTGAGTCAGGTTTTTATTATTATTTGATATTTCAATTCCAGACTTTCTATCTTTATCATAATCAATTTTTTTCCTTATACTTGAGTTAGATGTTTTGATTCACTTAATCATTGCTTGATTTATAATAAGATATTTTTATTTACCTAGAGCTATGTAATTTCCTTTAGTACCACTTTTTTTTAATCAAATTAAGCATTGTTTCCTTTTGTAACTTTTTTTTTTTTTTTTTTTTTTTTTTTTTTTTTTTTTTTTTTTTTTTTTTTTTTTTTTTTTTTTTTTGGTACTGGGGATTGAACCCAGGGTCACTCTACCACTGAGCTACAAACCCAACCCTTCTTACTTTGGGACAGAGTCTTCCAAAGATGCCCACACCTGGAATTTGATCCTTCTTCCTCAGCCTCCTGTGCCAGTGTGATTACAGATATACACCTCTATGCTTGGGTAATATGTAGTATTATAAAAATCACATTCTGCTGTTGAATTCTTGTGATCATCCCAGAAATTGTTTAGGAGAATATTAAAGTTTTTCCAAGAGTGTAGAAATTTGTTTCCTCTTTTTCCTAGCTTGTTGCATTGTAACTAGAAATCATAGACGTTTTTCCTGCTTGTAATTTATTATCTCTTAATTCTGTCATTAAAGACTTTTGTAAACCTCCATGGGAACTTGAAAACCTGTGTAAATGTCTCACAGATGCTTGGAATAAAGTGAAACTGTTTTCTGTTTCTAGGATATAAAATTTGAAATGTATCTCTTAACTTGATTTTATTAATTGTATTAATTATATTTTCAGTTGTCTTTCTCCATTTAGTCTGCTAAATGCTGATGCCTATTTCTTGTATCTGTTGCTATATTTTTTTCCTGAATCTAGTTAGTGCCGTTAGGGGTGTGTAAATATTCATAATAAATCTCCATTATGAATTATACTTTTTTGTTATTAAGTGTTCATCTTCATCATCTTAAAAGCTTTTATGTCTTGAATTTAACATGAATAATATTAATCATGAGCTCTGCTTTCTTTTGCTTGATATATCTTTGGCCATATTATTATATTCAAACTTTTTGTGTCATCTGGCTATATGTGTGTCTCATAAACAAAATGCAATTAGAGTTTGCTTTTTAATCCACTCTGGGGATATTTTCCAGAGGAGGAGTTATCCAATTCACATTTATTGATATAACATATACACTTGGTTGTAATTAATTTTATGCATTCTGTTTTATATTTCTGTGTAATTTCCTTTCTCCTCTGCCTTTTACTACATGATCTGCATTTTCTTTGATTTCCTCACACTAGCAATTAAAAGCTGTAGTCTGTTTTTATTTTTATTAGTAATTAAATTTTTAACTTTAATTAACATGCGTATCCCTCTGTTTGGAGTTTTATTAACTTTGGGAATGAAACAACACTGAGTGTTTATGATGTCCTGCTCTGGAGGTTGAGGGCTTCCCACCTGTGGTTATCCTCTCTGCTTTTTCTCCCCACCTCTTTATATTGTTGTCATGCTGGAAGATGGGTTTTTTTTTCCCCAATACTTTTCTGATTACTATGAACTAATTTATTGTTATTATTATTATTCCACTTACAAGATTTTGTTTTGCAAGTATTGCAAATGATTCAGTCTTAGTTCTAAGTGTAAGTGGATTCAATGCTCACAGCTTTTGCTTACCTGTAAATTCCACTGTTTGTGCTCTTGGTTTTGAATCTTCTGTTGGACCTGTCGGACATCGCTGAGTAGATTTTGAACGTCGGAGCTGCGTTCCTTGATTGTGCCAATTGTAATTTGTGCATGGTTGGGAATTTAGCTGTGGACTGAATTCTTGGGTCTTAGGTCTTGTTCTCTCTTTCTCAATCCTGGATAGATACTGCTTCCCTGTTCTCTGTCATTGAGTGTCACTATGAAAAACGCAGAGGCCACCTGACCTTTCCCCTTGTGAAGGACTCACCTTTAAATGTCTTGATGTTAATCAGATTCGATGTTTGTCCTTGAAATCCTGTAACTTCACCAACATGTTTCAATTTTGGTGGTGCTGTTTTACTTCTTCCTGGAACATCAGCTACTCTCATTTCAACTCTTTTCTATCGTGGGTTTGAGCCTATTTTGTTTTGCTTTGTTTTGGCTTGCTGTCTACTTCTAGAATACTTTCATCTGTGTGCTGGATCTCTGTGTTCAGACCTTATCTGTCATCTTTTCTACCTCCTTTCATCTTCTTGTCCTTTTTCCTTTGCATTCTGTGCACTTTTTTGAAGACTGTTTTCCACATCATCAATTTTGTTTTTGGTTTGTGGATTGTACTTCTCATAACTTTAATATATTTATTAGTTCTACAATGACACTATTTTTGTCATCAGTTTTTCTTCAACTGCCAGCTCCCCTTTCATCTGATTCTGATGTCTTATCATCTTATCTTTGATCTCTTCTTCCATAGAATCTCTGTTAATTGTGTATATAATCTTTTTCTATGTCCTGTTCTTTCAAAATTGATGGCTCCCTAGTCTTTCCTGTGCCATTTCTTTCTGTCGCCTTCCACCAGTTTCTTTCTTCTTAACTTATCTTTGGGACATAACGGTGAGAACTTTCTCTCTGCCCCCAGATAATGGTGGTGATTATCTCTTGAAGTCTGCTTCTTAAGCCCCATTCAGTTCTTCCTTCAGAACCTGAGTTTAAGTCTCAGTGGCTTCTTTTTTTCTGTAGTCCTTTAGCAGCTTGAGGGGTCCTGGCTATGTTTCTGAGTGGGACATAGAAAATTTCATCTGTGAACTCTGGAATTCTAATTCTAAATCCTGTGTTTGGTTTGAAGGCTGTGGAATTATGTTAATTTGCTGTGGCCAAACTTTTTCCCTTTCTATTTTTCCTTGGCTTGCAGTTTGAGACAATTAGCCACCATTCTTTTCTGTTAGTTCTTGGTTAGCTTAAAGCACATCCCCTTCCTTTGAGGGATTTCCAAACCCCTTTGTGCATTCAGGTGTTGGTCTTTGCTCAGAGTTTAACTCTGCATCTTTACTTTAGTGCAACAATCAAATAACCACTCTAAGTGTGGAAGTGTTTTCTAATAAGATTTTATTTATCACGAAAGCTTCTTGACATGAAAGTGTCTAGGATCCTGAGGATTTAACCACCTCTTAGCATCTTCTGGATGAAATATTTTGTAGATTGCCATGTCTTGCTTCAGAACTCTCATGGGGACACCATGTCATGAACCACTGAAGTTTTTAAGGAAGATGAATATGGTTATCAGCAATGCATGGGCACAACATTTGTTCCTTTAAGGGCAGTAATTATCTTTTGTGAACCAGTAATTACCTGGTTCTGAAATTTAGTATTTTCCCATTCATTGCTAAATAAGAAGTTAAATGTTTCCAAACATTAGTCCTCTCATGTTCTTTAAGGACTGGGTAGCTGTTATTGTGTTCACGCAATCAACAAACAGCATTTGAAGTAGGCTCCAGAGCAGTGGAGAGAGGACGGCCCTGTTCTAGCTGGTGGTTTGTTTCATACTGGGAGGAAAACTTGAGCTTGGTTGTCCAACATCTATGGGCATCAGGATTGCTCTGAGGATGTATTAGAACAGATCGTTGGGTCAGACAGATGCAGTTTCTGATTCAAGCCTGGGGCAGGACCTGAGAGGTCCTTCCTGGGAGGCCTTCCTCCCAAATTTTGGGGAAATGCTAATGCTAATGCTGCTGGTCCAGGAAACAGACTTTGAGAACCTCTGCTTAGACATTCAGAATGTCAGCAAAATATTCTACATGGAGGAAGATCATGAACAAATGTGGAAAGCTCAGTATCATCTTGCCAGAAGGGTAGTGGTCTCTTCTAAGAGATCCTTATGGAAAAGATTCAAAAAGTCGATTCTCCGATGTTCTGACACATTTAGCTTTCTTATATCCACCAAATGGATATAGATAACCCTCTAGGAATCAAGATATAAATAAAGGAATAAGGATAAGGTAGTGTTTATCAATATAGAAAAATACTACCAGTTGTAGTCTGTTGGAAGGCAATAATAATTTGCATTGAAATTTGCTATCAACAGTGTTCCAGTATCATTCGAGGTTGGCTTCCTTGCAGGCCTTCATAGGCCTCGCTGCTCTTTTCCTTTCTGTTTTACATGGAACTGACCCTGATCGGTTGAGCCACCCTTAAGGCCTATTCTGCTAAGTCTCTTTAGTGATTTGTTGGCAGTGCACATTTTCCATAAGAAACAAGACGATGTTTCTCATGGGGTAGATTTGGCAGGCATAAAGCTACTACATAACCTTGTTCTCATTCCATGAGGTTGGATTCTGAAGAAAGATAATTCAGTGTTATAGCTCTTGTTTTTCTTTGCATACCTTTGTCAGCAACTTTCAGTCTTCCAAATGTGTTTCCAAAGTATGAACACACGGCTTGCATGCCTAAGAAGTTCTTTGAACAGTCAAACTGCAGACAACGTGTTTTGCACCTTTTCAGTTAATCTCCTGAGTGTGAATTTAGGGCAGAGGACACTGGGGGTTATTATGGAATCTGCATCCCCAGTGAAGAAAGATGCTTGTTACTGAGAATATATGGAGAATAAACGGGAGGTTGTTGGCAATCTAAATAACACTACATAGTCTCCACTCTGCTGAATTCCTTCCTCAGATTAGGGAATGTGACCTCAGAGAATGTCCCAGAAAGCGTGGGCAGCTTACTTTTTTTTTGAGACCTCAGTGTCATTATTTTAAAAATGGAAATGTTGGACCAGTTTGGACTATCTGGCCTTTAAGATCTCCTCTCCAGTGAACATTATGGGCCTATGGATGATTAACTTTTAGAGTGTGTTCTTTGATTTAAGGAAAGCACAAGTAATATATTGTTTCGATGTTTTCCAGGCTGCTAAGGAGAGAAAACTCTACTCTTACCTGAATGGGTTACGCTGCCCTCCACTGAAAATGTTTTTACAGTTTTGATATCAAGGGGGAGAATCATTCTTCTGTCTTTCCAGAATGCTTTGCAAGTAAAAATTAAAAGGGTTTTTATAGGCAACCAGTGGCCAAATGGGCTCAAGTGTAGTCATAGGCGATATCCTGGTGTCACATCAGTTGCGGTACTGTGACGGTGAGATATATACCTGGATGGAATAGTGTAGGGATGAGGATGAAGAAGAGGGTGGCCACTTAAATATCAAGAACATGCGGGAACTTAGAATTTCTGAATATCCTGGGTATCATCTAATCACTGTGATGTGGCTTCGTTAGTTGGAGTAAGGAGCACTAAGTTTCTGTTTGTGTTTCTCTCATCATGGAGGCTCTATGGAATTGCTCACATCCCTAAACATTTCGCACAAGTTAATTCTACTGGCTAATGTCTCCTGGAAAGCAGGCAAGCATGTAAGTAGTCATTCAAAGCACAGATCTCATCAGGGCTAGACCTGTGCTGGGCCCTGGGGATATCAGAGCAAAAAAGGGACACATTCCTTGTTCTCTAAAGAGAGATTTTGAGTAGCCTGGGGCCCCATCACTCTGAAAGAAGATAATTTTGTACACCTGAAAGAAGAAAATCGGCATTATGTTTTTCACAGAAATTTTCACTGGAGGCCACATGCTAGGTGTGGAACTTGACCATTTCTAATGACATTGGCCCTCACTCCTAAAGCCCACACTGCTGCAGAAGGACACATTTGGATTTTTCTTGGAAGATTTTTGGCAGAATACCAAAACCAGGAAAATAAAAACTCGTGATATGATTTGGCGTGAGGACTGCTAAGATAATTAGATCCGTAGAGTTGTAAATCTTAGTGCTGGGAGAAAACTTGTTGATTACCTGGGCCAGAAACTCGCTAGCCAGGACCCCAGGAAGGGCTTGTAAAGACCGTGGATTAGAAGCAGAGACTGAAAATACCTAGTGAGATCGCTAGTGAGAGAGTTTCCAACCTCAGCACTTGGCACATGATTGAGTCAGCTTTTCGTTGCTGCCATGAATGGACCCAACAAGAACAATTTTAGGAGGAAAAGGTTTTTTTAGGGTTTACTGTTTCAGAGGCCAGCTCCATTCCTCAGCTGGAGGTGAGGTCAAACTTCACGACAGCAGGCGAGGCTCCGTTAAGCAGAGAGCTCAAGGAGTCATATCTGGAAGCAAAGCAGAGAGAGGGACTCCATGCCCAAAGGCATGTCCCCAGCGACCCACCTCCTCCAGCCACACCCTACCATCCTACAGTTGCCAGGGATCAAAGCTCCTACAACCCAGTCATTTCACTTCGGCCCTCACATTGTCACACATGAGCTTTTAGAGGGCACCTCATATTCAAGCCATAATAGCACTATTACATTTTGAATAAGATAAATCTTTTTTAGGGGAACTGTCTTATGCATCATAGAATGTCTAGCTGCATCCCTGACCTTTACCCACTAGATGCTGGTAGCGCCCCCCTCCAACTGTGATAACTATAGCTACCTGCAAATATTGTCAGATATGTCTGTGTTGGGGGCAATGGGGAAAATTTCCCCAATCACTTCTTTGATAATACAAAGTTAGTGCATGAATCTAACTCTTATACCAGTCCTTTTCTTTTTTCTTTTTATGATTGGTTAGAATTTTACCATTCAGAAGCTCTGATTCAACTCATATTGCTAAATACCTACTGAGTAGGTACTAAGTACCCTGTCCCCAGGACTGGAGATACCAATGTGAGCAAGACAGACATAAACCCACTCTCAGGGTAGTTATGTTCCAGTGGGAGGGACATTCTACAGAAAAACAAGTGTCAGGTCAACAAGGAAGGGAATAAAGTGGCCTAATGTGGTAAAGAGAAACTATGGGTATCATTGTGGGAAGGGGTCTCAGTGTCACCAGGGGGTGGTGACTGACATTATAGGAAGTTGTCAGGGAACACAGACCTTTTGAGCCTCGTCTTGAGTTTGGGAGGAAGCCACCCAAAGATTGGCATTTGTATGTCTCTGATAATCATAAAAAGTAAGGATGAAATGACTTCAATAAGGAAAAAAAAGTCTTAAAATATGAGAGGGAAACTTGTATAACAGGTCCCTTATACAAAAAGGTTGAACATCCTGATCTAATCTCTTCATTTAGCAAAATGATCAAAGTAAGGGTCTCAAAAGAATTGCTCAAGGTAAAGATGGCAGGCAGGGACATCACCTACTGACGCTTTTTGGTTTTAGTGACCTGAGAACAAATTCTTTAATTGGCTTGGATAGGCAATTCTGCATGTCTTCTTTGAACAGCCCAGTAGTGAACAAGTTGAAAGTTTGTTGGATAAAGTGGAATTTTTTTCTTTTTCCTGTTTTTCTTTTTATTCCCCATCCCCCCTGCAATGCTGGGTGTTGAAACCAGGGCCCCAAACATGCTAAGCAAACACTGTGCCACTGAGCTGCATCCCCAGCCCCCACAGTGGGATTTCTTCATTAAGGATTTATGGAATGTGAGGCTTGGCCAAGTACCTGAACACTGTAATATTTTCACAGTGATAAACTCTGCAATTGTGTTGATGGATAAGTGTTAAGGTTTCTGCTTAGTTCTTGGGATATATCCATTTTTTTTTTATGAGAGAGGGACAGTGAGAGAGAGAGAGAGAGAATCAATTTTTAGTTAGTTTTTTACGTGGCTTTCCTTGCTCCAACATACTTTGTTGTGTACATGGTGCTGGTGTTCGAACTTATGTAGTCGAGCATGCCAGGCAAGCACCGTACCCACTGAGCCACCGCTCCAGCCCCATGTGTATAAACACTTTTAAGAATAAATTTACTTGGTGAAAGTAGATTGGGAACTGTAAGAGAAATACTTTTCTTAGTTGGCATTTTTAAAAAATCCTAAGGCCAGGCCCATGTTTAAACACAGTGTGTTTTTCTTACTATCAGAATCTATTTGTTGAAGCAAGGGTGGGAACACGTGGATCTGAATAAGCTAGTTGGTTAGTTTGATAAGGAGAAAGGACAGCTTTCCTAAGGCTTTCGCTACAGGGAGAGGCCAAGAGGAGGGGAAGGAAAATTAACCTCTTTTCATAGAAAGACTTGAATGTGTTCATGGTCCATATAGACCCAGCCGCTGTTTGCCCTTCTGGAAAGCAGGTTGCTTAGGGCTTTCATTCTGGTGAGATGAAGAAGCATGATTTAGAGAGAGACAGGTAGACACCCAGGTGCTAGGCTCAGGTAATAGGTATTATCTGGTATAAGGAACTTGACAGGAAAAACCATCATAGCAGGGCTTAACCCTATTACCTGAAGACTGGTCATTCTCATCTAAAGGAAGTGACTTATCTGGATATTTTCAACTAAAAATTTTGTATTAATACATGCATATTTTAATTGGCATGTAGTAATTGTACATATTTATGGAGTACAATGTGGCATTTCAATGCATGTATATAGTGTATAACGGTCATTCCGGGTCATTAGCATATATAGGACTGTATATCATTCCTTTGTGTTGATAACATTCACATTCCTCCCTGTTAATTATTTGAAAATATTCAATGAAATATCAACCATAGTTATTCCACTGTACTGGAGAATATTACAAATTATTTCTCCTAGTGGCTGGACTCGGCTTGTGCAAGGTTCTGAGTTCAATCCCTATCACCAAAATATAAATAAATAAATTACCCCTGTACCCATGAGCCATCCTCCCTCCATCCTTCCCCACTCCACACTTTTCGCAGGCTGTGGTGACCACTATTCTATTTTCTTTGAGATCAGCTTCAGCTTCCACATGTAAGTGTAAACATGTGGTGTTTATCTGTCTGAGCCTGACTTATCTCACTTAACATCATGCCCGTCTACTCCATCCATATTGCTGCAAATGGACTTAACTGGATTTTTTCTGAGCAATCCATGAACAAGCGAGTCTCTTGAGAGATTAGATTGGGGTTTTGTTTTGTTTTGTTTTGTTTTTGTGAGCTTGTCCCCAAGTAAAATAAGTTCCTCTGGCAAAACTTTCTTACACCTTCCGTAAGTCAACAGCTGTACAGCCATTTTCTTTGACCACTCATAGAAAGCAAGGTAAGTTGTTCAAAAGTTTTCTGAATCAACCATAGAACAGAGGCCTTGTGTGTGCAGCTGGACATAGCGGTAAAGACATGTCCTCCGCCTGAGGTCGGTCAGGCTGACAAGCTGCAGGGATAGGATCTGGTGCCTTGCTGGGCTCTGTTGAGGTGGAGGGCGCCTCTCACTGCAGATTCTGCTTACTGTGCGTCTTAATCAGTTCTGTAATGAAGACCCAGCAGCGTATCTGCAACTTCCCTTTAATTTTACAATTTTTATAATGAGAGTCCTTGTAGCGTGGAAAGTGCCTGTAGAAACCCAGCCAGCATTCTGAAGAGTCTATAAAGGAACACCGTGATTTTCTGTCTCTGTCGTTTGGGTGAGGTTTGGCTCCGAAGGAGAGAAATGAGTTATCTCTGGTCTAAATGCTAGGGCAAGAATGGCATCAAAGTTTCCAAGGAACTTCCTGGTGAACTCATGACATTTCGCAGAATTCCACCGCACTTATCGTTTCTCATTTATTTATTCCACACTGACTGGTTTCCCATTATTTGAAAGAACATCATGAGCTGAGCTCTCATTTGCCATGGTTGCATTTTGAGAATTTTAGTGTGGGAGAGGAATCTTCATTCTGCATCGAAGCCACATCTCGAGAACATCGTCCGGACACTTCTCAGAATTTGAGTTATCTGGTGAACTGCAGGTTCCCCCTTATAGACAATGAGGTCTAAAGCTACTGAGATACCACCCTGTTTCCTCCCTTTCTTTTCTTGTCCCTTCTCTCCTTTTATCTCCTTGTTCAAATCACACGCTTCCTTTTCTAAGGACAGGAGCTGGCAGACTGCCTACCGGCCTGTTGGCCTCAATTAGCCTTATATCATTGCAAAGGAATGCATGAATTCTCCAGAAGATCTGTAGTATCTCTTTCTGTATTAGACACTCACTACCTGCTTTCATAACAGGTCACTTAGGCAGAATTGCTTCTTACTTACATATCTGACATTTTCTAGCCACTTGGATTACATCCCCAGATGCTCATCTCATTTTAATAATGATCCCAAAGGTATCTGCTATGAAATACTACTCCAGCATGCTCTGTAATTCTTGAAAACTTTATTTAGGAGAGCAAACCTAACATAAGAGATAACCTGAAGACTAGCATCCTTATCCAGAAGGTGACTGGGTTATTAATCTGCAAATCGCCTGCTGTAGACTTTGTGCTTCTGTACAGGGTCCCACAGAAGGACCAGGCCAGCCATATATAACAAAGGCCACGTGCATTGGCAGGATTTGGTCTCATGGCATTTCCCTGCTACTATTTAAATTCAGTCTCATATTGGGGGTTACATATGTGACTGCAAATTAATCCTTTCTCTTCTGAAAATTTGGTTTTGAAGAACAGCTGTGTCTCCCTTCTGAATTCCTTAATTATTTATCCTCCCTGATATGTTAAACCTTTCATTAGTGTGGTGAATTGCCAAGTGTACACAGAACTGCTTAGATCATGTAGCAAACAGTATAAACATTTGATGGGACATTTGAAGACACCACATGGTGAGCTGAGATCTATAGTAGTACCAAATGCTGTGGGATCGATACAGGTAGCTTGCTGTTGGAAGTGCTTTGTTAGTTTTTTCTTAAACTATAACATTGGAAAAGTACATATGTTATTTATACTTATTCAGAAAAGGACTGATTCTGCCCTACCTCTTGTTAAATTTGTAGTGCACAGGCCCATATCACAGTTCAAGTTAAGAATATCAATTACTTCATTTCTATATCTATATATATTATCTATCTATCTATATCCATCTATCTGCTCTATCTTGACATTTGTAGGTTTGATTCCTTAACTCCTGTTCCTGAAAAAAGACATCATCTCAACTTCTTGATCCAGTGCTATTTATAAAGATGTTTTAAAGGATTTTTAAATTGTTGGAACTTCCACTTTGGCCACGATAAAAGTAAATGATTACTGGTGATTTAGAACTTCCCTTGTTGCTAATAAGAGTATCCTGATATTTCCAAGTTTGTTAATTACTGTGTGTCCCCCATTTTTTGTCCTGGAGTTTACAATTAGAAATATTAGCTTCCATGCACTCCACAACTCTTTGACCTCATCCTATTAACAGTTTTTGGTTTGTAAGTGCATATTTAAGAATGATCTTTAGGTTCCTGGTTTTTCTGTGTTTCAGTTTCTATTCCAACACGTACTTATTCTATTACCTGTCCCTGGGTAATTGGCATTTCCATGCACAGGAAACGGATGTAAGAAAAGGACATGTAACAGGTGCCAAGTGAAGCCCTTGGAGAACTGGGAAGCTCAGTGTCTTGTAAACGAAAGTAAGTTTCTAGAATGGGCAGAGGGTGAGCACCTTCTGGTGTATCTGGATCCATTTCTCAAAGGCTTTGAAGGTTATAATTAGTTGCCACTGGATCACATGGCTGTGGGGCTTCACAGCTTTATTTCTGGTCTGCAGGCCTTCAGTCAGAGAGCAGGTTAGATCCAGGCAAGGTCTGTGCGTTTCAATTTGGTCGCTTCCTGGGGACAGTTGGGGTTTTGACTTGAGGACCACGTTATGCTCCTGGCCATCAAGCTCAAAGAGCAGTGTTTGCCAAGCTGACCTGGACAAGGGTCACCGATGGCCAGCTTGCCAGAAGGCTGGGAAACTTCAAGGACGCCTCTCTCCAGTTACATCTGAGCAGTGAGTTGGAAGGACACAGGTCCAGGCTGTGGCTCATCTGCTTCCTCCTTCCTAGGTGAAATTCTGAGCACAGAAAGTGGGTGGACAGTTGGTACCAATGGAAACTGGTGTTCTTGAGACTGAGAAAGAGCAGCCTTGTCCATAATATCTTTTTTTCCCATTCCAATGCATATATCTCTTATCTTTAATGGGAACTCTCGTTGCTCTTTAACTAATGTCTTCAAGAATTTGTCAAATATAGGGGGAAAATGCAAAAAGTAAAATTCAAGGTGGATATCCATGATCTGGTTTTTCCCCTCAATAACAAAGTTTATATCCACTGATTGATAATGTTTTGCTAATGTTTCTCCCTCAACTGTATTTCTATATTCTAATAAAAAAAAAAAAAGAATTTGTCAAATATAGATGATTGGATTGGGGGTTTCTCATCAAAACCCCACATTTTGAAATCTGTAAACCATTAATATGAAACCAACACACCAACCACCAAAAGTAAGTAGTCTGAAGAGCAATAAATGATTAGGATGGTCTGGGGTTTCATGTCAGGACATCCAGTCACATTAGGTGTAAGCTATTGGAGAATGAAACTTTTTGCACTTTGCAAGCATGGCCAGAGGTGGTGTTTAAAGACCAGTTCTCTAAAGGAAGCCTGTTTGACCTTGAGGGGCCTAGAGGCACTGCATTGGGAATAGGGGGTAGAGAAGGGTGCTTGTTTGATTTGTAGATTGATCTTGTGTCCTTCCCAATAGTGTTTCTTTGTAGTTAGTTCAGAAACTCCCTTTTCTGCTTTGGATTTTTCTGATTTGTTTTTTATCTCATAATCACAGTATTATTAAGTGAAGTGGATATGAGGTCAAGGCTTTTAAGTTTGAAGCATAATGTTGTAGCCTCTTAGGTTAGCCCCTTTTAGGGGTTGCCACTCTTCTGAGTTGATGAAATAGTCAAATAGGCAGGACTGTTCCTCATCCTTTTTCTCAGAAGAATACCATCTGCTGCAAAAACATACTCTTCGGTTGATGGAGGGGGGTCCTCCCCAGGTCCGGATTTCTTTGTCTATCCTTCTGTCCTCTTTTCTTCTCCTCCTACTCTTGCTTTTTTACGCTAGTGCACATCTACAGTCTCATAAACATATCAAGTTCCTGTTTCTCTGATTGGTTGGGCCATGCCAGCAATTTCTGTTTTCTTCTTCTGTCAGCATCTTCAGGAGAAATGTGTACACAAAGGCAAAGAGGCTTTCAAAGTAGGCTACATCCTCATTTGAGTATTGGTGCAGACATCAAATTGAAGGCCATTCAGCTCTACCTGCCGCCAGTTCGCTCAGCAGCCTGGAGATTAACCTCTTCTAAGGCTCTGAGCTATTTTTGAGGTCGAGACTACAACAACATTAAAGCTAGAACCCATTAGAAAATCACTTTCATCATCTCTTCTTTTTCCAAATCAGTGGACCTTTTTTTTTTTTTTTCTCATCTCATTACCCTTTAATCTCCTTTGTAGCAGAACAAGGAGACTGTTGGTTTGTTTGTAGCTAGTGAGGTTAGCATCCTTGATAACAGCTTCAGAAGACACCAAGATATTAAGAGAACTGCACCAGGAGATGAATTTCATCTCCGGGCGGATGACTTAATGCTGAAGGTGCTCGCTTGTCTTGTGCAGAACCGTAATTTCTGTTGGTGTTGTGCAAACTGGGCTCCAACTTTCCAAAAGACACACAGCAGAAAGCCTTTTGTTGTATCATTTCTAAAGGCTTGAAGTTTTGAAGGGAAGAGATTTTGTTTTCCTCTGGGCTACACAATGGAGCTTTCAGAGAACCTCTTTTAAAAGGAATAGCTACCGCCTTTGTGTTGAAGGGTGTGCCTGTTGGCAGGGTCTGCTAATGCAGACAGACTGGCTGGTGATTAACAAAGGTCATTAGACTTTGGAATCTGGCAAGCTGCATGGGATGGTATGTCTTCTGTGCGTGGAAGGACGAGTCCCAAGAAGCCAAGGCGTTGTGGAGGTCCCCCCTGAGGACCCCCAGACCCTGTTCTACAGCAGGGTCGTCCCGTTCTAGCCACTGCTCAGCTGGGACTAACAAGCCAGCTTATCAATCATGGAGTGAAAGAACCTTCGGAGATCTTGGTGAATGACATTTGAGGAGGAGAAAGGTGCTGCCTTTCGGAAAGAAATGAAAACAGTTAATTCTTTGTTGGGAAGAGAAGAGCAGAGGAGGAGCCCAGGCTGCCCTCGTAGCACTCACTGGTGATTGTCAGCCTGGCAGGATCCAGGAGAAGCCATGTTGTGCTCGGAGGAGAAGCTCTGAGCTAAAATGGCTGCTCCCACAGCTCAGAGGACTAGGGCAGCTTAGTGAGTCTTAGAGCTCCAGTGACGCAGGAGCTCCTATCTCTTCAAAGTGTGATAAACACATTCAGCAGAGCTGTGGCTTGTTTGGCTGAGATGAAAGGACTAAGCTGGGGGGATGGGGAGTGCGCACTGGATGATCTGCTTTTTTCTGTGAAGTGTTCTAAATGCAGGAGTCGTCGCACCATGGAAAAATTTGTTTTCAGGTCTAATGGACTGTGCGAAAGGAGAAGTGGGGTGGGGCCTCGGTGACTGCTGTAATTTGATCCAGAGCTGATAGCAACCTCTTCCACACAATTTGGGTTGGTGCTTAGACATAAAAGCTTGTGTATCTGGAATATTGAGACTTAGTTAGCTGAAAAGACTCTGGTGCACAGTTCAATGTTTATTGAAAAAGGAGAAATTGCTGGGTGAAAGAAGAGGAGGTAAATATCTGCGTCTCCCTCTGCAAGCTCAGTGTGTCCAGAGCTGGAGTTGCCAGAAGTTATTTTAACAGGCTATCAGGAGGAGCATTCTTTCAGGGAAAATCTTCATGCAATGGCTTCTCGCACTACATTGACACATTATTACTGGACTTGGTTCCTCCTGCAGAAATCATTTATCTTTTATAAGAAAGGTACAGAAAATTGCATCATAAAACAGATTTGGCTACAGCTCTCGTTCTTGGACATCTGGTTCTAGATTACAATGACTCAGTAGAGTTTGTGGTGAGCTTAATGAAATCACTCATTAGGATAATAACTGGCTGTCTCAAGGTGGGATATAGATTTAGATAGGGAGGATGACACCTTTCTAATACATTTTTGACTTCTGGAGGGTGGGACTCGCCATTAAGTTAGTGTGAAGCTTTCTATATGTGTCAATCACATGGTAAATAGAAGTGAAGGGAGGTGGGCAGATTTTACTTTATTCCACACCAGGTTCATAGATTTTGTATCCAAGTATATGCACTTCATGTTTATAAAGGAGAGAAGAAGAAATATTTAAGAAATCAGGACTTATGAAGCCCCTCTTCAAAACTACCAGCTTCTGTTTTAAGGTAGATTGAGTTGCCAAGGTACAGCTTTAAACGAGAAACGGGATTGTCATCTAAAGCTGGTTGTTTGAAAACCCCTTGAGAAATATTTTACGACCTAATTAGATTGGAGAAGCTGTCAGGTTTTAATTGGTAGGTGGCAAAAGAGCAAATAACCATTCAGCTCACAGGGGAAAAAAAAAAGAAGAGGTGTACCCCAATATCAGTAAGGATTTTAAAATAATAAAAGGAAGAATAAAACCAATCACTCCCAAGATTTCAATTCCATTCCACCATTTTGTGATATCACACCAATGTAATAACATTCAAACACCTTGTGGAGATTGAGATGTGCCCTTTTTTCATTGTGAACAGCCTCCGCCTGTGCTTCTAAGAAGACTCTAGTTCAAAACTAAATCAGTCCAAGGCAGAACCAAGGTCAATATTAAGTTACCAAGAAATTTGAATTTAGTGGAGAAACTCAGAAGCTGCTAAAACTTGTGAAGTATTAAGGGTTTCCTTGACAAATGACGTTTGAAGATATCTCAAGCCAGAAAATGTTTGTCTGGGTTTTCTTTTCTTCTTTGAAGTTATGAAGTCAAGGACATGGTCTCTATTATGCCTGATTGCCTTTCTTTGGCCAGGATTCCAGCTGGCAAAAGCCAAATAAGAGCAATGTACTGATACTGGAATTTTCTCCATTAACAGATGTGTGCCCTCCGCAGTTTGAAGTATATGATGAGAGCATTCCTTACCATACTTTTTTCTGACTTCTGCCACAGGTTCCTAATGTGAGAGGGTAGACCCGGATCATGGAGGTGCTTCAGTGCGATGGCTGTGATTTCAGAGCCCCATCTTATGAAGATCTCAAGGCACATATTCAGGATGTCCACACAGCATTTCTACAGCCAACTGATGTTGCGGAGGACAATGATGATGAGCCACGATCCGGGTCCATGAATGCCAGTAATCAGACGGAAGTGGAGTTTTCTTCTATAAAGGATGAATTTGTGATTGCGGAGGATTTATCAGGTAATGCTATAGTAAGCTCAGCATATCTGATATATTTTAATTGCTCTCATTTATTTTTAGCCCACAGCCCTGGTTCTTGCTACTGTGGCTCCTCCAGAGCTTCTTGCTCTTTGTGAGCCATTTTCCTTGTTTGTGCATTGTTTTACTCTTCTAGAGGATCCCAGGTTGTTATCCTTTCAGGTTCCTTGTGTCTCCTTTTAATTTTGAAGAAAATTCTAGACTAAATATTTCAGTTTATGACATTTGTATTTTTGTAGCTCCGCGGCTCAGTTCAGGAGATGAAGAGATTGTTATAACTAGAATCTTCATCAGAGAGAAGGTGCCACGTGTGTCTTTTGCTTAGTGCTTCTTGAATGCACTCATGACTGCATCTCGAGGCACCAGAGCTCTCGAACATACTTATTAATGAACAATAGAGGAAATGGTACTGATTTGCATGAGTGAATTTCTTAATTCTCTTCTCTCACTTGTCTTATGCATTCATTCTCTTTAGGTCAAAATGCAACTGCATTGGGGACCGGAAGTTACTATGGCCACAGTCCAGGATATTACGGTCAGCATATTGCCCCTAATCCCAAACCAACAAACAAGTTTTTTCAATGCAAGTTCTGCGTACGCTACTTCAGGTCAAAAACACTCCTCATTGAACATACTAGGAAGGTCCATGGGGCTCAAGTGGAAGGGAGTTCGGCAGGACCTCCTGTCCCAGGATCCTTAAATTATAATATCATGATGCATGAGGGATTTGGAAAGGTCTTCTCTTGCCAGTTTTGCACATATAAGTCGCCAAGGAGGGCAAGAATAATTAAGCATCAGAAGATGTATCACAAAAACAATTTGAAGGAGACCACGGCTCCTCCACCTGCTCCCGCCCCCATGCCAGACCCTGTGGTTCCTCCCGTGTCACTGCAAGACCCCTGCAAGGAACTGCCAGCAGAGGTTGTGGAGCGCAGCATCTTAGAATCTATGGTCAAGCCTCTGACCAAATCTCGAGGCAACTTTTGCTGTGAATGGTGTAGCTACCAGACCCCCCGCCGAGAACGCTGGTGTGACCACATGATGAAGAAACACCGTAGCATGGTGAAGATCCTTTCCAG
Source organism: Aplodontia rufa (assembly GCA_004027875.1). Taxonomy (NCBI): domain Eukaryota; kingdom Metazoa; phylum Chordata; class Mammalia; order Rodentia; family Aplodontiidae; genus Aplodontia; species Aplodontia rufa. The sequence goes on along the minus strand of PVKS010007479.1, from coordinate 46,795 downwards.
TCTTAGACAACAGCAAGAAGGGACTAATGTACCCGAAGTGCAGAACAAGAATCCCCCTAGCCCCACACCCAACTCCACCTATCTGTCCATGAATGCTGCAAGCCGGGAGATACCCAACACTAACGTCTCCAACTTTAGGGGCTCCATCAGCAACTCCATCATGAGACCCAATTCTTCAGCTTCCAAGTTTTCACCCATGTCTTACCCTCAGATGAAGCCGAAGTCACCTCATAATTCTGGCCTTGTTAACTTGGCAGAGAGATCCCGTTATGGAATGACTGACATGACCAATTCTTCTGCTGACCTGGAAACTAACAGCGTGCTAAATGACTCTAGTTCTGATGAAGAGTTAAATGAAATAGACAGTGAGAATGGTTTGAACGCTATGGATCACCAGGCATCTGGCCTGACTGCGGAGCAGCTGATGGGCTCTGATGGCAACAAATTATTGGAGACCAAGGGGATTCCCTTTAGGAGATTCATGAACAGGTTCCAGTGTCCCTTTTGTCCTTTCCTCACCATGCATCGACGTAGCATCTCTCGTCACATAGAAAATATCCACTTATCTGGAAAGACAGCTGTCTACAAATGTGACGAATGTCCGTTTACTTGCAAGAGCTCACTGAAACTTGGGGCTCATAAACAGTGTCACACGGGTACCACGTCTGATTGGGATGCTGTGAACTCCCAGAGTGAAAGCATTTCCTCCTCGCTGAATGAAGGCGTGGTGTGCTACGAGAGCTCCAGCATCAATGGCAGGAAGTCAGGAGCCCTGTTGGATCCCTTGCAGCAGCAACAGCCCCCCCAGCCACCGCCACCACTGCCACCACCACCACCATCACAGCCACTCCAACAGCCACAGCCACCACAGCTCCAGCCGCCACATCAGATGCCACCCCAGCCTCAGCCGCCACCCACGCAGCCACCGCAGCCTCCCACGCAAGCCCCGCCCCTGCATCCCTACAAGTGTACCATGTGCAGTTACTCCACCACCACCCTGAAAGGGCTAAGAGTCCATCAGCAGCACAAACACTCCTTCTGCGACAACTTGCCAAAATTTGAGGGGCAACCCTCAAGCCTGCCACTGGAAAATGAGACCGACAGCCACCCCTCTTCCAGCAGCACTGTGAAGAAAAGCCAAACCTCGATTCTTGGGTTGTCCTCCAAGAACAACTTTGTAGCTAAGGCCTCTAGGAAGCTCGCTAATGACTTTCCCCTCGATTTATCACCTGTGAAGAAGAGAACGAGGATCGACGAGATCGCTAGCAACCTGCAGAGCAAGATTAACCAAACCAAACAGCAGGAAGATGCGGTGATCAACGTGGAGGATGACGAGGAGGAAGAAGAAGACAATGAAGTAGAGATAGAGGTTGAGCTGGACAGGGAGGAAGAGTCAACAGAACCACTCATGGAGGTTCCCGCTTCCTTTGCAGCCCAACAGATTTGGGCCAGAGATGCTAGTGAGCCCCCAAAGGAGCCCAACTTCCGGAGCATCACCCACGATTACAATGCCACCAACGGGGCCGAGATTGAGCTCACCCTTTCTGAAGACGAAGAGGATTATTACGGCTCCTCGACAAACATGAAAGATCATCAGGTTTCCAACACTGCACTGCTGAACACCCAAACGCCTATCTACGGAACTGAGCACAACAGTGAAAATGCAGACTTTGGTGACTCTGGAAGACTTTACTATTGCAAACACTGTGACTTTAACAACAAATCTGCCCGGAGTGTTAGTACCCACTACCAACGAATGCACCCGTATATTAAATTCAGTTTTAGGTACATCTTGGACCCTAACGATCACAGTGCAGTGTACCGGTGCCTGGAGTGCTACATCGATTACACCAACTTTGAAGATCTCCAGCAGCATTATGGTGAACACCACCCAGAAGCCATGAACGTACTTAACTTTGACCATTCGGATCTCATCTACCGGTGTCGGTTTTGTTCCTACACGAGCCCGAATGTTAGAAGCCTGATGCCACATTACCAAAGAATGCATCCCACAGTGAAGATCAACAACGCGATGATATTTTCCAGCTATGTTGTGGAGCAGCAAGAAGGTCTCAGTACCGAATCCCAGACCCTGAGGGAGATTCTGAATTCAGCTCCCAAGAACCTGGCAACATCCACTCCCGTGGCTCGCGGTGGTGGCCTGCCTGCTGCATTCAGTAAGAACACTCCCCCAAAGACCTTTACTCCAGAATGTGAAAATCAGAAGGACCCTTCAGTCAACACAGTAGTCGTTTACGATTGTGATGTTTGCTCATTCGCAAGCCCCAACATGCATTCTGTCTTGGTTCATTATCAGAAGAAACACCCTGAAGAAAAGGCCTCCTACTTTAGGATCCAGAAAACCATGCGCATGGTGTCTGTGGACAGGGGCTCTGCCCTTGCTCAGTTATCATTTGAGGTGGGTGCTCCAATGTCTCCCAAAATGTCCAACATGGGTTCCCCACCCCCCCCACCACCCCCGCCACCAGACCTCAGTACTGAGCTTTACTACTGCAAACACTGCTCCTACAGCAATCGGTCAGTTGTGGGAGTGCTTGTTCACTACCAGAAAAGACACCCAGAAATAAAGGTTACTGCCAAATATATCAGGCAGGCCCCTCCCACAGCTGCAATGATGAGAGGGGTCGAAGGGCCCCAAGGCTCCCCCCGGCCTCCCGCCCCCATGCAACAGCTGAACAGAAGCAGCTCTGAGAGAGATGGCCCTCCTGTGGAGAATGAGATGTTCTTTTGCCAGCACTGTGATTATGGGAACCGGACGGTCAAAGGTGTACTCATTCATTATCAGAAGAAGCACCGAGACTTCAAGGCCAACGCAGATGTGATCCGGCAGCACACAGCCACCATCCGAAGCCTCTGCGACCGAAACCAGAAGAAAACTGCTGGTTGCATGCTTCTCCCCTCCTCTGGCGTGGAGCGGGACAAAACTAAACTCCGAGCACTCAAATGTAGGCAGTGCTCATATACCTCCCCCTACTTCTATGCACTGAGGAAGCATATCAAGAAAGACCACCCTGCCCTGAAGGCCACGGTCACGTCCATCATGCGGTGGGCATTTCTCGATGGCTTGATAGAAGCTGGCTACCACTGCGAGTGGTGCATTTATTCCCACACGGAGCCCAATGGTTTACTCCTGCATTACCAGAGGAGGCATCCAGAGCACTATGTGGATTATACTTACATGGCTACCAAACTCTGGGCAGGGCCAGATCCATCCCCATCCTCTCTCACCATGCCAGCCGAAGCCAAAACATACAGGTGCAGGGATTGTGTTTTTGAAGCCATCTCCATCTGGGACATCACCAATCACTACCAAGCGTTCCACCCCTGGGCCATGAATGGTGATGAGTCGGTGCTGCTGGATATCATCAAGGAGAAAGACACCATGGAGAAGCCCATCCTTCCATCGGAAGAGCTGGCAGGTCCTGTGAATTGTGAAAACAGTATGCCCACCCCGCTCCCCGAGCCGGAAGTCGAGTGCCCAGAGGATGCAAGACTTTCCCCAGAGAAAAGCATGCATCTTGCTTCAGCCAACCCCGCCATATCCTCCACCCCATACCAGTGCACGGTGTGCCAGTCAGAGTATAACAACTTGCATGGTCTCCTCACCCATTATGGGAAGAAGCACCCTGGCATGAAGGTGAAGGCTGCTGACTTCGCCCAGGACATCGACATCAACCCAGGTGCTGTCTACAAATGCAGGCATTGTCCCTACATCAACACTCGCATCCACGGTGTCCTGACTCACTACCAGAAGCGACATCCGGCCATCAAGGTGACCGCTGAGGACTTTGTGCACGACGTGGAGCAGTCTGCTGACATATCCCAGAATGACATGGAGGAGACGAGCAGGATTTTCAAGCAAGGGTATGGCGCCTACAGGTGCAAACTGTGTCCATACACGCACGGCACGTTAGAGAAACTCAAAATCCACTACGAGAAGTACCATAACCAGCCAGAATTCGATGTCTTTTCCCCATCACCCCCGAAGCTGCCGGTCTCCCTCGAACCTGAGATAACCACTGAAGTGAGCCCCTCCCAAGTCTCCATCACCGAGGAGGAGGTGGGAGAGGAGCCCATGTCCACTTCTCACTTCTCTACCTCGCACCTGGTCTCCCACACGGTGTTCCGGTGCCAGCTCTGCAAGTACTTCTGCTCCACGAGGAAGGGGATTGCCAGGCACTACCGCATCAAGCACAACAATGTCCGTGCCCAGCCGGAGGGCAAGAACAACCTCTTCAAGTGTGCCCTTTGTGCCTACACCAACCCCATCCGTAAAGGGCTGGCGGCCCACTACCAGAAGCGCCACGACATCGATGCGTATTACACCCACTGCCTGGCAGCCTCCAGGACCATCAGTGACAAACCCAACAAGGTGATCATCCCGTCCCCACCCAAGGACGACTCCCCTCAGCTGAGCGAGGAACTCCGGAGGGCCGTGGAGAAGAAAAAGTGCTCCTTGTGCTCCTTCCAGTCATTCAGCAAGAAGGGCATCGTGTCCCATTACATGAAGCGCCACCCGGGGGTGTTCCCGAAGAAGCAGCACGCCAGCAAGTTGGGGGGCTACTTCACGGCTGTCTACGCAGATGAGCACGAGAAGCCCACGCTGATGGAAGAGGAAGAGAGAGGCAGCTTCGAGAAAGCCGAGGTGGAGGGCGAAGCTCAGGAAATCGAGTGGCTCCCGTTCCGCTGCATCAAGTGCTTCAAGCTGTCCTTCAGCACTGCGGAGCTGCTGTGCATGCATTACACTGACCACCACAGCCGGGACCTGAAGAGGGACTTCGTCATCCTAGGCACCGGCGCCCGCCTGCAGAGCTCCACCTACCAGTGCAAGCACTGTGATAGCAAGTTGCAAAGCACAGCCGAGCTGACCTCACACTTGAACATTCACAACGAGGAATTCCAGAAGCGTGCCAAACGTCAGGAGAGGAGGAAACAGCTTTTGAGCAAGCAGAAATATGCAGATGGTGCTTTTGCAGATTTCAAACAAGAGAGGGTAAGGATATGTTTTGATTCCCCTTCCCCCAGGAGGCCTCTCATCACTGGTGCCCACATGCACTGCTTCTTCGTTGCCAGCCAAGCTGCTGCAGGCTTCCTAGTGACTTAGCTTGCCAGAGAGCTCAATAAGTCAATTAAACATTTCGAGCTTGATTATCCCCCGTTCTGTGCTCACCCCTCTCCACGGTCCTGTTCCCCTCCCTCTCTCCCTCTGACTCCTCCCATGGCTCCCCAGGGGAGGTTTGGGGTGGTTTCTGTGTATGTCTTTCTGCCAAGTAGCCTAATCCGAAGCCTAATTACGACAGTGCTCGCTCTTTCCTAAGGCCGTTGTGGGCTGTCTCTTGGTACCATTAGCCCTTCTCAGCCATGTCTCAGTCTTCAGTGTTTGCTCCAGCCACCTAACACCTCAAGGAGTAGATTCTTTTTTTTAATCAAGAAGTTCATTAATGGCGCAGCTGTGCAACGATTCACCTGCGTAGTCGAAACTGGTTTGAAAACCAGATAACTTAGTGGCAGTGACGATGAGCTTCTGCACAGAAATCTTCTCTACTCACAAGCCGTAACATATTTGGGTTCCAGAGACTGTGTCTAGTAGGCAGTGTGCCATGACTGAAGAAGTTGTTCTATAAAAATACTCGCCTATGTCTCCCTTGGTGTTTAACCTGCTAATCTGCTTTAAAATAAAGTATGCCAGTAAGCTACAAGAATAAATGCCTGCCATTGAGGGAGGGCTTGGAGTACTGATGGCTACCACTGTATTTTACCAGCCTTTTGGCCACTTAGAAGAGGTGCCAAAGATCAAGGAGAGGAAAGTGGTGGGCTACAAGTGTAAATTCTGTGTGGAAGTGCACCCGACGCTCCGAGCCATCTGCAATCACCTGCGGAAGCACGTCCAGTATGGCAATGTCCCGGCCGTGTCCGCCGCCGTGAAGGTGAGAATGGGGAGTTCTGGATGCGTGCTCTTGCATGGGAGCGACTGAGGTACCTGTTCACCCCTTGCTTACGGCAGCTCAGGAAAGAGCATCTCTGAGCACAGGCAACCCAAGTGGCGCTCCCGTCCCTGCGGCTTGCTTTGATTTCTTTGCAGGTTGGACGCTCATCATCTTTCTGTTGAGGGAAAAGTCGAGTTTTGATCTGGTTTCCTCCCGCGTGGATAGTTTGTGGACACAGCAGGTCCTGGATTCTCGGAATAGGAGGCTTTGGGTTGTCCTTCTGTTCTGTGTTAGTGCCATTAGGTCTTCGCTCTTCCAAGCTCCCTGAGCTCTTAAGAGGTTCTGTTGCCGTCATCTGCTCCTCCTGCTGCCCAACTTACTGTTCTCATCTGGAGGAGGATGCAGAAAGCCCAGGAGAATCTCTCCTTTGCATCTTATCCTGAGTCCATGGGGGAGCATGAGGGGTATTAACTAAACCCAAAGCCAAAAGCCTTTGAATTAAACTTGACCCCAAGAGCCCTCTGACCTGGCCGGGTATGTCCCATCCCTTCTCCCTGCCACTGCCACGTGTCCTGCGTCCTCCCCTGACTGTCCCCACCTGTTTGGAACATCATAATCCAAAGAGCAACCACAGTTTCCATACCACTCCTCCATGCCTGCTTTCCAGAATACTGCTGAGCACGTGTCATTTTTGAACCCAGACGGTAACTCGGGTTTCTGCCCTTTCTCTCTGGATACATGAATGTATTTTTGTCATCTGCCCTTCTTGATCTTGCATCCTGTTTTTGCCAATTTAGCACAAAGGTAAAGCTTCTACTTCATTGAAGACTGAAGCCTTCTGTCTTTGGACAGAACAATGGCAACCCAGGGACAGCAGCAGGTGGCTTCCTCTACATACCACTGCAGTGTGCCCCAGGATTGTTTCTTGGAATCACGCAAGAGAAAATCAGATCCAAGGAACTACCTCGAAAAATGGGTGACTTAAAACCAGGCTGCTCCTTTACTTTGGGGATCAATTATGCAGCCACCTTCAGTGGAGGGGTGAGGGTAAGGTCACCGTCTGTGGGGTGGGAGGCAGAGAGCGGGTCTTTTGCTTTGCCTCATTTCAAATGATGGTCCAAGGCTCCTTGATGGTCAAACTGCTCTGCTATTTTCTCTTCCTGCTTTCTTGATCTCTGAATTGTAACCCTAACCAAACTTTATGTCCGTCTAAATGAGAAAACAATTAAAATTTTCTTTTTAAGATGGGCCATGAGTGAATCGTCTTCAGACTGGGAGAGCGCCTCTCATACTTCCCAGGCAATAACCTCCTCTGGCTGAATGTGTTGCCTTAAACCCACCCACCTTGGGATGAAGAACGGCAGTCAGACTTGCTCTCCCTCTAGGGGGAGCCAGAGAGGCAGGGGAGGAAACTGACAGGAAATGCCGATGAGCTTGGGCGAATGAAGAGAGCAGAGGAAAGCTGGGGCAATGACGATGGATATTTACTTTGTTGGTGGGGCATGTGTGTGTGTGTGGTTCTCTTAGCAGGAGGCAGACGACCCTTCCCACTTGTTCCTGGATGGACTGGAAGCAGCCAAAGATGCCAGTGGCGCCCTGGTGGGCCGGGTGGATGGTGGACACTGCTTGCTTGATGGAATGTTGGAGGATGAAACCCGGCCGGGGGGATACCATTGCAGTCAATGTGACAGAGTCCTGATGTCCATGCAGGGGCTGCGTTCTCATGAGAGGAGCCACCTGGCCCTGGCCATGTTCACCCGCGAGGACAAGTACAGCTGCCAGTATTGCTCCTTTGTTTCTGCCTTCAGACACAAGTAAGTGTTACTGGGTGTTCCCTAGTGGTTCCTGGGAGAAGATTTTTGGTAGAAGGCAGCTAAGCTACAGCAGGAGAAACCACGATAAGCAGGAAGTTCCTGCTCATTTTGATTCACCTGCTGTTCTACAATCTTGAGCCTCAGTCTTCTGAAATGGAACTAAGTACAAATGGGTAGCATTGGATTTGTCAAATGCAAACATTTTTAAAATGAGAATTGGAGAATTTGCTATGCTTTACCCAAGGGAAGATACAGCTGGAGGAGTGGTCGAGTTTACTGATCTGACAACTATTCAGCCACAACTTAACCATCATTTAAGGAAGCAAAGTTCCACTTGGAAAACTGAGTTGCTAAAGAGGTAGAATTAGGACTGTTAATCCATGTGACCAAAGAATCAATCATTGCTTGTGATTTGAAAAGAGACCTTGAAGAGTAAAGAACTTTATGGATGCTAAAGGGTTGCTGGAAGTACTGGGAGCTTGGTTGAGAAGCGGGAGCTTCCTGCCATTTGTCATAGCTTTGAAAGTGTAAATTTGGGGTGGGCATGTAAGGCTTCATGGGATGGTGGGAAGTGAGGTGATTTAGAGATGATGCTATGTTTTGTTATATAAAAGAGAGGTAAACATTCAATGGTGCATTTTGACAGTCTTGAAGGAAGGTGATTGATTGTAAGATTGACAGTGCTATTTATTTCTGTGATGATTGAAATTAAGTGATGGGCTGTTTGCTTCTTTAAAAGTGCTAGTTGCTGGTTGTTGAAAACCAGGGGGAGACAGTGTTTCTGTGGAGGTTAGGATAGGTGGCAAACCCTTTATTATCACACAGCACCTCATATCTAATCTTTGTCATCAGATTCATATATTGGCCAAAACTTGTCATTTCTTTCAATTCATTAAGTATTTACTGAACAGCACCTAGCATAGCATCTGACACTCAGTAGAGCCTCGGTAAATACTTGTGAGCAAAGGAAGATCCCCTGCTAGGCACTGTGCCTTGGGAAAATATAAAAATGAATAGACAGGTCTGTGCTTTAGGGAATTTAGGGCCTAGGATTGGGTTATAAAGCCAGCAAAGAAAATTTGACAAAATAGAGAAAGATCAGTAAAATGCTGTGAAGTTCAGGGAAGGGAAATGTTACATCCACTTTGGAAGTATCCAGAAGGTTTTATGGAGTATTGGGTACTTGAGTAAAATCTTAAGGTAGAAAGGTGGGTCTTGAATAGTTTGGAAAGGGGGTTAAGTGTGGAGAGCAAGATGAATCAGCAAAGCTCAGGAGGGTGGAGGCTTCCCGGGGCATAGCCAGGAGTTCAGTTTGACCATTCCTTGAGTTACATGTAAAGGAGTAGTGGAAGATAGTCTGGATGTTTGACTGGAGACCAGGTTTGGAGTCTTTAAATGCCAGGAATGAACATTTTATAAGTTCTATTACTGATCAAAGGGAGACTTGGGGATGAGTAAATAATTATTGTCCCTTACTACGCTATGTGAATTCTAGTATTTTCTTTTTACATTCTCAAAGCCTCCGTTTACATGAGGGATGTTCCTATTATTATCTCCATTTCATGGATCAGAAATATGAGACCTAGAGGTTAGTAACTTGCCCAAGGTCATACAGCTTACAAGTAATAGTTGAGATTTTATCCCAGCCAGCAGGACTCCATAACTCTTGCTCTTGAGTTGAAAAAATGGCAGAGATTATTTCAGAAGCAGTAATAGTAACTGATCCAAGAAGTTAGGGAATGGTTGTGGGAACGGCTGTACATTGTTAAATGATGAGCAGGAGCATGCCTGTGTGAGTCATTTAGAATGGAATTTAGTTCTCTGGGGTTCTGACACAAATTAGAACTTTTCCCCACACCTTGTTTGGTAGATTTATTATTTTTTAGTCTAACAATTATTACAGAGTATGGGAGTTTCATTTAATTAAATAATGTCCTTGTAAGTTGCTTCTGGAAGACTGATATACGGCAGACATGGTTGTGTTGATTGCAGGGGAGGACTAGCCCCCTTGGTCACATGACTCCTCTACACACTTGCACTGTGCCTCCATGTTCATGCAGGTGCCAGAGCAGACCAGCCCACTGCAAGCAGGTCAGCCCCTTGAACCACCCTTCTCTCCTCCGGTGTTCACCCTACAAGTAGAATAAAAAATTGAAAATTAAAGCCCTTTTTAAGATGCTATATCTAATTTCCATTCTTGTTTCAAATTAGTTAAATGGGTACTGTCACCCTCTGGGCAGAAAATATGAATTGATCTTTATTGTACCTTCTGTGTTTTGGATGCCCTCTTCCAATTGTGGGACTTTAGAGAGAGAAAATAAGGATCTCCCGTATTTTCTTGTCTCTCTCACTCCAAGATCTCTTCATGTCTTCCTTTAGCTTCCCCTCCTCGTAGAGCAAGTCCAACAACTCTTACTTAATTCTTGATATATTTATATGGTGAGTGCCATCTTTAGAAAATAAACAAAAGGGTTTTGAACAGCTTAGAAATGGGATGCCTAGAAAAGGTCGAGGAAATGTATGCAGTTTTTAATTTCGTTTTCCTTTTTTCCTCTTCCATATCAAGTTTGGATCGCCATATGCAAACCCACCATGGACACCACAAACCATTCCGATGCAAACTCTGCTCCTTCAAGTCCTCATATAACAGCCGGCTGAAAACGCATATACTAAAAGCTCACGCTGGTGAGTTGGTATTCCTGATGCCCCAGTTCTTTAGCACACTCTGAGTTCGCAATCTAGTGGTCTTTATTGAATGAAATTTTAAGTCTCTTTACCCACACGTGAACATAACCATTCGTGAAATGGTTGCAGGTTTGGTTTTATTTTTATCTGTTAAAGAAAACTGAAAACAAAATCAGAAAAATATTTTTAGGAATTACCTAAAATCAAAATAATTACCCATGTTGTGTTTGATTCATGCTACCAAATACAATTAGACTGTTTTATTTTTTTAAAGAAATTTCTGAATTACCAGCCTTGCTAATGGAATTGCAGAGAATTGTTATATCCACTGAAGAGAATTCCCAACTAAACTAAAGTTACAATCTAAAGGAAGTTGGACGGGCCAAAGACAACTGAAAGTGTGTGAGATTTCTTAAGAGGTGCCTGTGTATCAGTCATTTCCTTTCACTTTGGGGTCATAACTGTAGGAACTGTGCTGTCTCTCTCTGCCTCTCTCTGTCTCTTTCTCTGCATCGTTTATCTTATTGTTTTGACCCTATGAATATCCCTTACCTACTAGACTCTGCATTGAGCATTTTACAGGCATCATCTTATTCAGTCTCCATGATAATCCTAAAGGACAGGTGCTACGTAAGCTTCCTTTGTGCCTTGCACAACACTTCGAAACATTTTGAATAATATTATAAAAGCTACCCAGAACCTGGGTCCCTCACTTTTGCCATATGCTTGTATTCTGTGCAAATAGGACCATGTCTCTTTGCTATCTCCTATTGGGCCGGGTCAACTGGCTTATTACAAGAAACTACTTAAGCCACCTGGCCTCTCTGAGCCCCACTCGGGGTTGGGGACGGAACTGGGAGATTAGCTACATGGGCCTGTTTCTATCTGTTGATGTTTTCATGTCTCCATGAAATTTCTACGGTCCAAGGTGTGAGTGGCTTCCAAGTTCACCCCACTCTTTTCTAACTTGTGCATATTGTAAATTATTCATCCTGGTGAGTTTTTCCCATAGGCCTCAGCCTTGTCAAAAGCACTTTCACCGGGTAGGAGCTGGGTGAGTGGTTGGGCTCACCCAGTGGGAAAGACTTCAAAGAGCATTCAAGGCTGCACGATGACCCCAGCGCCTTAAGCTGAAGACTGTTCTTGGGGCTGACCTAACTGACTGGCCTCACCCTGCTCACTGGCTGGCAGGAAGGAATCATCCAGAAAGGGAATAGGAACAGTGTAATTCTACTAGTTCTCCATGACATGACTTTGAGTCAATGGGAGAGGCTTGACTTGCAGAAAGCCAGGGTATTTTCTTTAAGTCCCTTGATTTGTCTTGTCTATTCTAGATGAATTATTTCATTATGTCTTAAAGGGTAAGCAGTGGTATGATTCAACCATATAAACTGACTTGAATTCTCTCTCACGTTGTGGGATTCAAAGCCACCCAGCAAGATTCATGCAACTTCGCTTTCGTTTAAGGAAGAAACAAGTTGTATAAGGACAGTAATCTTGCCTATAATAGTATACACAAGCAAATAGCATGGTCCCCTGCCCAGCGCTGTTGTCTAACTCCTCGGTAGTGGTCAAGAGGCCAAATGATTTGTGTTCTTGTCAGGGTCCTCTGAATTCTTTGAGCTTCTTTCCTTGTGCGGTGTAGTGCTCTGTAAATCAAGGTTTTCTGTAGTTCTCTTCAGACTTCTTGGAAATGCAAGCTCTGGGGGTTATCAGTGCTGAGAACGTTTAGCTGGAAAACCTGGATGCTGAGCTCACTCTGCATGTGAAACCAGGTAGTAAGTAGTAAAGTAACTCAGCAGGCCAAAAGCAAGGGCAAGCTTACCAGCCATTCCTCTTCTTCCTGGTCCTCTTAATCTGTAGATCAAGTACTGCCCATTCATTTTTACCAACTTGCAAAACATATCTTACCAATCTTCTCTTTTTCTCTTTTCCTCTGATTTTCAAATTTCACCTTAAAAATAAAATTTAAAAATGCAGGTTTATTAATAAATTGAAAATAAAGCTGGAAACGTTGCTCACTGGTAAAGCACCTGCCTAGCATGCATGAGGCCCTGAGTCTGGTCCCCAACACTGGGGGGGAAAAAAAAAAAAAAAAAAAAAAAAAAGAAAGAAAGAAATAATGAAAAATGAAAATAAATATACTTAGTCATCTGTACTCCTATTATCTAAAGACCATTGGTCCTAACACTTGATATTTTCTTTCATCCTTTTTTTCTGTAATTGTTTTTAACAGTTGTGATTATAATGTCATCTAAAATATATTTTGCCTATTTATTTTCAGTTTTTCATATCATTATAAACTCTTAAAATTTTATTTTAATGATAGCTCATCAAGAGGATATGCCCACATTTGTTTATAATCATTTCCTTATTTAGAAATTTGGGTTGTTTCATACCTTTTTCAGGTGTAAATAATATAAATTTCTAAGTAAAATATCCTCTATATTAAAGGATATTTCCTTAACATAATCTTTCAGAAGTAAGATTATTGGGTTGAGGGTTTAAGTGGTTTTGTTGTTAACCAAAAGCAAAATTGCTTTCTGAATCAATTATACCGGTGTACATCTATCCACTTCATTCTTAAATGTAATTAACTAAAAAGTTGGCTTATGTCAAAGGTTAATCACCTCTTATCTTAACTTGGTGCTAGTGATCTGTGTAGTATTTCAGTTTAAATGTATTTATTGAAGAACATTGGTGATTCTCATACCCCTCACTGCATTTCATATACAGCTCTTTCCATTAAAGAAATGATTTATTTCTACCCATTTCTACACTATTGGTTTGGATAGGAAAATGGAGTTTTATGATGAGGTCTGTGCTCTGGTTTAAGAAACAGAATGTATGTGCATACACATGGTGTGCGGCATAAGGGGGTGTGTACTTAGCCAGGAAGTAAACATTAGGAACTGCACAGTGGAGCAGTGGAGTCACTGTGGAAAAGCTACTGGTAGATGTTTAGGTTGAGAATTAAGCATATCACTTCCTATGGTTGACTGAAACCTGACAAGGTCTATTCCAGTTTGGAGAGGAAGGAAGAGGGATGGGGAAACATCTCTGAAGAAGGTGATACAGATAGTTGTATTTCACTCCCTGCTGGGGAATCATCCCAAAATCAGATGACTAGGGACCAGACCACTTGGTTATAGAGCACATGGAAGAGTCTTGTCCCTAAGGAATCTCCTGCTGGGAGCAGGCAGATGGTTGGCCTAGGAGGGTTCCTAGACCCTGGAAGCTCGGGAAGTCCTTCTCTAGAATGAATTAACTGTGTTGGTTTGTTCTCTGCCCCACCTCTTCCTCTCCTGCTCCATTTCCTGTTCTGTCCCTTACCCCCTTCTCCTTCCAGGTGAACATGCCTACAAGTGTTCCTGGTGCTCATTTTCCACCATGACGATCAGCCAGTTGAAGGAGCACTCCCTCAAGGTCCATGGGAAAGCCCTGACCCTCCCCCGGCCACGGGTTGTCAGTCTCCTCTCCTCACATGCCCACCACTCCTCCCAGAAGACCACCCCAACTGAAGAGGTGGAAGACTCCAACGGTAAAAACGGTGGGCTGGGATTCATTACCATTCATTCTTTCTAGAGGAAAATCTTGTGTGAAAACTTGACAGTTCGAGTGAAGGAAGAAATATGGAAAAGTCTAGTCAGGCTAGAAATCAGAAGTGGAAGCGATGTGGCCCTTTTGAGCATCTGCACGGTGCCCTGGTAAAACGTCTGTGGCTACTCAAGGAACGTCCTGGCTGGGATGTGTCAGGGTAGGATTCTTCCTTGTGCGTTTGAGCAAGACAAGAATGGCATCCCAGGCAGATTTTTTTTTTCATCGTTTGCTCATTTTTATTTAAATCCTCTAAAAATTAAGTACAGTGGGGTATTTGGAGTACTAGTTATGTAAGTTAACTACAGAACTCACAGTAGGAAGGGAAAGGGTGAATGGGTGGGCAAGTACTTCTGATCGGGCCACATGATACATTAGGGGCTGTGATTTCTTATAGCTGAGGAAGCTATAGTTGGGAAGAGAATTCACAACTGCCCAGTTTTGGAGCTTCCAAAGAAACACAGGAAGCTGTGGAGAAGATCTGCTCACTGGTAGTGTGAGCAAAGCTAGATGAGGCGAGAGTCCCATGTTGGAGCCTGCAGGCATGCCCTGATAAAGCAAGGGATAGTGTATAGATGTGATGAGAACAGGAAACGGACCCGTTTTGACCACTCCGCTCACCTCAGACAACTGAATCAGACACGCGGGAGAAGTCTATAGATCTTGGAGGCGCAGAGGAGCTTGGAGCTGTTCTCCAACCCCTTCTAATGCTTGAACACCTGCTACAGTGTCTCCTAACCAGTAATTGCCAACAGCTTGAATAGTTCCCAGCACAAGGAATGGGCTGTCCCTTAAGTCTACTCCTACATTTTTTTTTTTAGTAGAGTTTAGTAGACAGGAAAGAAAGAGGAACAAAGACCCAGATTTGAATCTTACTTCTTTAAATGCTAGCTGTCCCTGGGCAATCTTAGCTTCCTATCCCCATCAGTAAAGTTGGATAATGATCTCTACCTCCACTGGTTATCTGGAGAGAAAAGGTGCACATGTAAAATGCCTAATACAACATGTGACACATAAGAAGTATTTAATGGGTTTATTTTATTTTTGTGATTTTCATCTTTTGACTGCATTTCGGGCCTTTGGGATCATTTATAGCAAGTATGCATTTGGGGTTATTTTTAATGTAAGTGTTTAAAATGAGAGATTCTTGCATCTGATGATCTAATGGCTCTACTTGTCAATGGTCTAATTCTCAGATTATCAAAACAGTAAACGAGTAATCTTCATGAGGTCTGTGAGTAGGAGGAAATGGACAGGTAAGTTCCTAGATGAGACAAAAAAAAAAAGTGTCTTTATTGACTTGTGGGCTTGGTAGCCTGTCCTCTGCAAATCATTAAGCACTGTGTTAAACACTGTAGTTCCTTCTGTTTAACAGAAAGGACTGGTTGGTTGGTTGGTTGGTTGGTTTTGGGGGTGCTGGGATTGAACCCAGGACCTCCCACATGCTGGGCAAGCACTCCACACCCCCAGCCCAGCAAGGCTTATTGTGATGGCTGTAGCTTATAGTGAAGTAAGCCCAGGACCCCTCCACTGCTGTGTAGTAGTATCAAATGCAGAATGGCTGTTATTTGCTTGTCCCCCCCTCCAAAAACTTGGTATTTCAGATGTGGGGCTGGAGAGAGTTTGTGTGAAAGGTTAAAGAAAATGCCCTCTTTGCAACCTTGAGATTCTGCTCATTGGAAAAAATTAGAATATTGCAACCAGAGGACAAAATCTAACTTGACCCAAATTGTAAGATCTTTATTAACATAATATTTTTTTTTCTTGGTGGCACTGGGGATCTAACCCAGGGTATTTTGTGTTCTTGAGGCAGGTGTTCTACCACTGAGTTACACACCCTTCCCATCCCATCCACTAAAATGCTTTTTATTTGTTTTTATCTGAAATGGAAGCTACATCTCTGGAGCTTTTTGGGTGAGACTGATCAATCCAAACACTATCCCCACAAAGACTTTTCTTGGGATGTTTCTGTCAGTGTCATACCTTCTTTTTCCATTGTCCTTCTTGAATGAAAGGTGGGTCTCAGTCACAGGACAAAGGACTCTAGATACCCCATTGCATGGATCATATTTCTTTACACAGGTTAAGAAGAGTTGGGTTCCATCTGCTTCCTGAACCTGTCCTCTCTGCCAAGAGTGCCTAGGCACAGAAGAACCAAACATGAGTTCAGTACTGTTCTGGCCCTCCAACAGCTTAAAATCAAGTGTTTACAAGACATTATTAGTACTCAAATCTGAGCCAATCACACCCTCACACCTGAGGCCTGATCACTTTTTAGCAGGGTGATCTCGGACTATGCAGAGAGCTAGTATCACAGAGACATGGCAACATGACATTGGGTAACTCTATTCAACACAGGCAGCCCATCTTTGCTCAGCCGTTGGAAGATAATTTTCTACATACACAGATGATTTTCTTTTCCTTCTTAAGAAAGAACACAGTAACTGAAAACCCTGGGTGGTAACCATTTAGTGAGGCCTACACAAAAGGCATTGGACCTGTGCTGTTTCTAACATATATAAATAGCCCACATCAAAGGACCGGCGGTGATTAGTTTAATTTGATGACAAAAAGTTGATTAGAAGGTGGGGTGAACAGAAAGAAGGCATCAAATGGGCTGTTCTCAGGAAGGATCAGTTCCCTGGAAAGAATAATTGATGGATAGTTCACCCAGTGAGTGTTTCTTGAAGCTTGCTGTACGTTTTGCATGGTTGTGAGTAGCCGGGAGTGATGGCAGAGGACTTTGCTAGGAGGACTGTTTGCCAGGGAGCTGGACGGTGGATTCCTAGAAACAGCTCAGTCTGGAGGATGGAAAAACAGCTGTGGGGCTAGACAGTAGCCTGTAAATCATGCTTTGAATGGTGTTTGAAACACACATGTGAAATCCAATTGCACATTTTAATAGGGAGAAGCTGTGGGGCTACTGGCTCTCAGTTAAGGTTTCCCGCACTGCAGATGCCAGGACACTGTGAACACACAAACCAAAAATGTGTTGCAGGCCTGGGAGGGAGTCGAGATCCATAAAACCAGGGAAATCATCAGTGTGTCCTTGGCGCTCTGAATCCCCAGCGAGGGACGGGAATGAAACGCGTTGACATGCTTACTGCTCTTCGCAGTGGTCAAATGCTTGCTGTCTTGAGAGCAAGCCAGTCCTCTCTGGCAGAGGGAAACAGCCCAAATGGGAGGTTCTTCCCTTCTTCCTCCCAACCCAGAGAAGTTGCAAGGGAGGGACGCTGAGAATGAATAAAGTAGAGGGCAGCCCTTACCCCAGCTGCCAGGCTACATACCTATTCTGTGCTTCAACAAAGCTCTTGGGCTCTGAGCTGCCAGTCTTGACATATTTCACCAGCACATGAATCCCGTATATACTCTTCATCATCGGTTGTTGGATAGCAAAGCCAGGGCTGTATGGTATTGGTTTTGTGTACAGGATAATGGGAAATGACACATAATTACTACTCAAAACAACGCATTAAGGGGAGACAATAAGGTTGTCAACAGCAGAGTGCTCTGCTGTGTTTGTGTTTACTATGTTCCTTCTGCCATATAAAATACAGGACTGGCTTTTATCAGGCTGTTTCCTACTCTTTTCAGTACAGAAAAATACACATACACACACAGCTATAAAATCACAAAGAAACTAGGCCAGCATAGTTCAACCACAAGATCTGTTTACATCTGAGAAGCTGCGCAAGGCATAGGCAGTGGATATGTAATTTAAAATTCACCTGTGTCCCTTATAAGAAGTCAAATGAGTGGTAGCACTCCATCTTTTTCCTCCCATAAATTTTCCCCAATAACAAATTAAAAATAAAAACTCCTTCTATCCAGTTATGCCCTATGGAATAATCTGCTTTGGGAAATAGCTTCTCTGATGCATTTAAAACAAAAACAAAAACCAGGTGCTAAGATAGGTGCCCATGAGTAGGGTTAGCAAAGGTAGCATAGGAGTTTTGCTCAATCCCTGCTTAGCAGCCCGGAGTTAACGCAAAGTGGTCCTGATATCTTTCCCTTTGTAATATAAATCTTAAGAAAGTCCATGCATGGGGAAGTCTTTGATGTTATGAAGTAATTGAAAAGGGTAGGAAGGAGCTATGTGACTTTTGCTACAACTTTCCAGTTGCCTATTGTGTTGCTTTTTTTTTTTTTTCTGGTACAGGGGATTCAACCCAGGATCGCCTAACCACTGAGCCATATTCCCAGCCCTTTTTTTTATATTTTATTTTGAGATAAGGTCTCACCCTGCTAAATTGTTGAGGCTGACTTTGAACTTGCAATCCTCCTGTCTCAGCCTCCCGAGCCACTGGGAGTATAGGTGTGCACCACCACAGCAGACTCTTTCAGTTGCTGTTTCTACTTTAAACTTTAGGGTAATATTTTGTAAGCACCGTTTTTATTAAGAGGCTTCTAATTGACACACCGCTGACCCTTCTTATTGCCACACATACCTTTGCATTGCATTCAGAATTGACGACATTTAGTCTCTTTTCCCACTGCAGAGTGGCCTAGCTAACACGCACTTACATTCCCTGCCATCTCCGCGCTTGCTGCCCCCAGCTTCTAACATCTTCATCTGCCTTTGCACCCCATTGAGTAGATTGTGCTAGGAGCTTAGAAGGATTTCCCACCCTCCTGCTTCTTTCTATGAGTTTATGACTTTCACTTCCTTTAAAAATTGGGTTTTTTTTATTGTCCCCAATCCTACCCTGATTACTTTTCTATCACTCTTGTTGCTTTGTTTGTACTTGTAGATATACTGTTGGTTATGCCCCCTGGTTTTCCAGTGGGGTCAGTTAGTTAGATACTAGGTAATTCTGTGTTCTTTTAATCAACCAGTGTTTTCTTGGAGGCACCCCAGTTTTCACTTCAGCTAATTGTACTGAGTTCCCCAAATTATCTAACTCCACAGAAGCAAATTATGCAAGGGAAAGTTTATTTCCCTTTCATTTGAGAGGTGGGTTCGTAGGCTAATGGTCTAAAGATGAACCCGTAGAGATTGCTCTCTCAGAAATTTTCTGATGGAATTATTCTGCCACCATGAAAAGAGTTTACCTGACATGGTTTAAATGTTGTCATTGTTCCCTGTGTAATGAGATCTCCTATGGAAGTGGGAGATTGAAGGTGGAGTTGGGTGTAAGCCTTTCCATGGCTCAGAAAGAGACAGAGTATGGTGGAACTAGACAGATGGATATTGCTGGTCTGGTCACCAGGTAGCAGAGCTACTTCTTGGAGCCAGTGCACACAATTATCCACCCTGGAGTGAGCCAGCTAGTTCTCTATGTCTGTCAAAGGTAAACCAATAAGCCTTGTCAATGAGTAGAACTTTCTAATCTACCTGAAAAATTTCCCAGCCAGGCTTTTCATATAAAATAATAGATGGGATAAAAGAGACTCATTTTGTGGGACTCATGGGTCAAGTTTTCTAGACTATAAAAGAAAAATTAGCAGATTTTTTCTGTAAAGGGCCAGATAGAAAATATTTTGAGCTTTATGAATCATGTAGTCTCTCTTACAACTGCTCAGCTCCATGTTGCAACAGGAAAGCAACCTTTGACAAACTGTAAACCAATGGACATGTCTGAAAAAAACTTTACGTGCAAGGACAAAGGGGAGGCGAGATTGACTATGAAGAGTGCTGCCCCAGCCCTTGTTGTAGATGATTGCATTAAAAACTGTAGCAATACCCATGAATTAATCCTGTCTTTAATAAACACCATTCTGAATCTTTGTGTTTAACACATGAAATTCCTAGATGTCATGTAACATGTAACTTGACCTAAATATAGACTTTGTTTCTTACATGAAATGGAAGGTATTGAATGAAACTTTAAAGATATTAGTGTATTAATGATTACATTTAAGCTTAAAAGGAAAATCTTTCTCTAAGAATTGTGTTGAGTCTAGCTCCAAACTATCAACTCATTTAACCTTGACTGCAGCAATACTTGACACTTAAAAATTAAGATCTGAGATGCCTGCTTTGCTAAGAGGAGCTTTTCAGATCTCTAAATAGGTCAGACATAAAATTCAACCTTTAAGAGGATCCAATTAGTTGCTAGGGCATCAGACCTTCCTTGCAGGTTCCAATTGCAATCAGATTTCTCTTGGGGTGAAAGAAAAAAAGAGTTGGTTTCTTCAAAAATGACAATAATGAAATGGAGACTCTTGAGTGAATAATTGTAAAGTACAAAGATTTACATCATTTACAGCACATGGGATACAAAGCAAAATTTTATTGGCTTGACTATATTTTTTAATAAGGTCTGTTGGTCTCAAAATTATCTGACCAGACTACTAACCTTCCTTTTTTTAGCACCAGAATTTCTACATTAAAATGTCATTTAGAGTTTGTTTTAATGCTTAGTATAAAGAATGACACTTATACTTAGAGGTCTTCAACTCTAGGGGAATGAAACAGCATTGAAGACTCTTGTTTCTGTTCTGTACACCCAGATATCTTCAGGGAATAAACTGTTAGAAGTCGGCCTTAATGGAAATAGGAACATTCCACAGTGATCATCACCCTGGACTTAAAGATCATGCGATGTAGACCCTTCCCAAGAAACCCACCTGCCTGGGATTTGTGACTTTTCAAATTAGCCACAGTTTTATGTGCCAAGGATTAAAAACCATTTCAAGTGTAGATTATCCCTATCCTGGGAACTTAGTCAACTAACCCATCACCCTCTTCCCATGCCAACAAAAACATTTGGTCATCAGAAATACGAGCATTTACTACCAAACTATTCAGAGCTGGTCCCTAGCAACACTGGAGTTTGCTTTGCAGCTTCCCATCTGGCTTTCGTTCCTCTTGGTATACTGCTTGGTGATTACCTCAGTGTCCTTCAGAACCTCAGTCATGTGAGTGTCTGAAGAAGAAACCTACTTTCTTCTTTGGCAGGAAGTATATTCAATTATTAGTCAAATCATCTAAAGTGACTAACCTCAGGGTTTTTAGTTTTTAAGAATTTTCCATTGTCTTATCACTGTCCACCTTGAATTTCTTTCCCGCTAAATATTTTAACCCAGTTTTATTTGAACAAAAATCCCTCAAACTGTCTTGAGACTTTTATGACTCAGGCCCTCCCTTCCTTTTTGAATACTGCTCTGCATGAGAGAATTTTACCTAGGCCAAAGGAAGGGTATTGGACTTAAGAGAAACATGAGTAAGACATGATTCAAAGGTAGTGACCCTGGACAGCCTTGCTGGAGCAGAGAGGATGTCCTGGGAAAGATGACTATGGGAAAAACAATTTTTTTTTAAAGAGCAGAGGTGAGAATGAGGTGCCAGAAATCACTTTTAAAAAAATTATAATTTTTTTTTAAACTAATTGATAAATTTTGATGGTATAGCTCAGGAGAACATGCCCACATTTCTTAACACAGTCAGAATCCTGTATAGTACCCTGTAGAAGAATCCCAGTCGTGGTAGCTAAACAATAATGAGATAAAGATGGCCAAGGTGACACGAGAGGCAGGCGTTGAGGTGGGAGGATCTGCTTTCTCTTTGTGGATTCAGTCCCTTGCGATTGATGCCTGGGAAGGGATAAGTTCCTGACACCGGGCTCTTCTCCTTTGCAAGCTCAACCCAAGGAGGTGCGTGGCTGGGCATGCGAGACCCAGCTAAAGTTTCATGTACTAGCGTACTTCTCTTGGACAAGTCATTCTAGAACTAAGTAACTAAGTTCTGGGGCTTCCTCGGGGACACATAACATTCTTAGACTACTGGCACAAGTCACTCCCCTTATGTCATCTTTTATTTTCACACGCTGTGAATCCTCCACCTGAATGGCAGCGGTTGCCACACTGAGTGATGCAGAACCTTCCAAATCCTAGTCTGGTTGGTGATTTTTAGTATCGCTAGTTATTTTTTTTCTCCTTGGCCAGTTTGAAAGTCATCCATTCTGGTTTATATAAGGGTTTTTTGCATGTCTCCTTGTTTAAATCCTGAGTGATAAAAATAACTATTATTTTTATTTGTTTATTCTGCTGATTGCCTTAAATTTGTTATCTGTCTTACTGTGTCTAACCAATCAAAATCAGCCTCATTTTATAGAGAGAGGAGTGAAAAGGTGAGTCCTAGTCACAAAAAAAATTCCATGCAGGGGATCTGGGTTTCATATAACAAATCCGAAGCCTGAGTCTTTGACCTTTGTGCCTCACTGAAGTCTAACAGCAAAAATACACATCCAAGAAATGATTCAGAGTGGCTACGGTTCTGCCTCTTCTTAGTGGTTGGGGGAGATCTGAAATCTCCCAGAGAAAACTAGAGACAAAATTTCATTACTATTGATACTTAGAGTTTAAGTTAATAGATATACAGAGAGCATTAAGTCTAAGGACCAGAATATAATGGAGTGAGAAATCATGCATGTAGATTTTAATGACTGTAACTACAGAAGAGAGAAGGAATTGATGAGTCACAGATGGCTTCATGGAAGAGGGGCTCAGGCTGGGTCAAGAAGCGTGAGTAGAATTAAATAGGCAGAAGGAATTCATCTCCCAGTGAGAGGAGCGTCACAAATGAGCAAACATGCAGAGGAGATACTCGTGGTACTACAGGGAGACCCATCTAGCTAGGGTGGGGGGGAAGCGTTGTAGTGAGGTTAGGAGGAAGATAGAGATGGTACCAGACAATAGGGACACTTGACTCCAGGAAGAGGACTTTGGATTTGTTAAGAAACAGACTGGGGCTGGAGCTCAGTGGCTACAGCACTTGCCTGGCATGTGCAAGGACACAGGCTTGAACCCCAGCACCACATACACAACAAAGTGTCAGAGCAATGAAAGCCACAGGAGATACTAAATAAAATTCTCTTTCTCTCTCCTAAAAAAAAAAAAAGAGAGAGAGAGAGAGAAAAGAAAAAAGAGAAAGACGCTGAACAGGGAAGACCTGTGGAAGTAACAGAATACTTATATAAATAGAAGTGGGCTATAGCTACATTTAGGTGCATCTATAGGTCTTCAGGAATAAATGTACCTTAAAAACAATCATGGGGGACACTCATCATCTTAAGATGGCTGCGTGGATTTTTTTTTCCTTCTGACTACAGAAGTTATGTCTACTATGATTAAAGGACAGCTTTATAGTAATTGATAACATAAAACATAAGAGTCACCTATTATGTTAGCCACCCCCAACTCACAGTAGCCTCTACTACACTTTGTAGAGTCATCTTCTTATTTATTCTATAGACATTAGTTTGTTTATAATTTTAATTTTTTAAATAAACCTAGTATATTATACAACCTATTTTTCATGTTTTTGCTCTCACTTAATAGCTTCTGTCACTTACCTCGTAAAAGTTTGAAATTTGATGGTCCATATCCTTAAAACAAATTTAAAAAACTATTCTGTTCAAATGCAAAATGTTGAATATATAAAGGCTTCAGCTAGTTTTTCTTTTTCTTGAAAAATGTGATATATGTATTTAAGGCAGACTTCTCAAAATTATAAAGGGCCTTTGAGATATTTGCTAATCAACAATTCATTAATTTCATTTTAAGGCTCACTCATCTCCTCAAAACTTACTTAGTATATCCTCTTTCCCTGCTATTTCCTTGAGACTTAATACATTTAAAATACCAGCAAATGATCAATAGTTAAATGACAAAGTCAAGATTACAGGGTGTCGAGACTTTTTGTAGTAAAAGGCTGGAAATGAGACGTGGCTGGGGATTAATAGGAAGTCTGTTGGTTACTCCTGACCCTTGTATTCACTTCCATTTCTGGAGTTGCCAAATATCCGTGTGATTATCAGTTACCATATCTGCCTCCCCACTGTAAACTGTGTGCTCTGTTAAGGTCAAAGGCTCCTTCCTAGTCACTTTCGGAGCCCTGGCGCTTGGCAGCCCATTCAATAAATATTTCTTAAATTCACTTGAATTAGGCCTGGAAAAGCAACCATATACAAGGAAAGTCAATAAAACAGTGATTTGAGTGTGGGGAAAGCCTGGGAATTTTAGCGTCCACAAGTTTGGTTGTGTTTCGTGATGTTTGGAAAGAGTGAGTGGAGTCCGGCTACCTGTGTGCCAGTGTGTGTTCTCCTGCATGGCTCCTCCCTCCTGAAGCTTCCACCTGCTGCCCGTATCAACAGCACCTGTCCCTGGAATAGGGACTGCCTCTTTTCCTTCGGGCAGTTGAGGAGAGGAGTGGGCACACCTCTTGAATATTTGCTTTTTGCTACTTCCTGAATATTTCTGCTTCCTTGTTTAAGAGTCCCATTTCAAATGCTTGCTTTCTGCATATTTTCTTCCAGAACGTTCTTTCTCCCCTTCCTCCATGAGCTCCATATGATGCTTACAGCTCCTTTCTGCTGTGACCATCATGCTCTGGAATTCTACACTCTGGGGTCATACGTAACTCAACACACACTTTGGTTTCCTCAGTAGGGAAGTCTATGTTTCTCCCATCTGTAGTCCAGCTGCCCATCTATGGCTAGGCTCACCATCACTGCTCCATCTCCAGTGACTCGCTCTCTTAAACATTCACTGACCGCAGCTCTGATGAGTCCTTTCCTCCCTGACCCAACAGCCTAGACCCTTGGCCACTTCTGAGGAGCTTTCTCCAGCATCCTGGTTTCTCTGTCTTTCTTGTTCTTTTTTTTTTTTTTTTTTTTTTTTCATGTGACTTTCATTGCTGAGACACTTTGTTGTGTATGTGGTGCTGGGGTTTGAACCTGCATCCTTGCATGTGCCAGGCAAGCACTGAAACCACTGAGCTGCCACTCCAGCCCCTTTCCTTGTTCTTTGTTCTCTGGCTTCTAAACTTGCCAGACCCCAACCCTGAATAGCCCTCGCTCTCTCACATCCTCCAATGACAGCCAGTCTTTCTAATCTCAATCTTCTCCAATCTGTTTTCCAAATTGTCTTTGTTAATCATGAATCTGATCACTTTTAAGAAATCCACATGAGCTTATTCAGATTTATCCCTATATAATGTCAATTTTACCTGTAAGTGTTCCACAATATTTCCTTGCAAAGAGACAGGAATCGAGTCACAACAGTATTCTAGAAGTTACATAGAGCTGCGGTCTCTTGCCTGTCACAGAGTCACCGGAGTGAGCAGCTGCATCGTTAATAGCTGTGGCAATCACAAATTATTGTACTTGTAAGTTGTGATTTTATTATTACTCTGATTTTACAGTATTTTAAAATTTTGCCCATGGGTAAGTTTTTAATTAGGAAAACAGAGAAAAAAAAAGATGAAGAAATTCACATCTACCTTGCATGCAAGTAAGAGTAATGCCACCAACCCTTCTGTTAGAAGAAACAGTAATTATAATAACTAAACCACAGGCAGACGGTGAATGGAATGAAATTCCCAACAAACACATTAAAATCGGTAAATTTGATATGTTGTTATGGTAACAATAAAATAAAATCAATTTTGCTGATACATTTGCAGAATGCTTTCGCATGTTGTTTAAGTCACCTCCATAATGGAAGTTTGGGAAAAAAATATAACTTAAACAAAATTAAATTCAATATTTAAATGAAGTACTTATTTTTTTCTCTTTTAAAATAATGGTTTTTCAGTTACTTTTTGATGGATTTCATTATTACATGCTTCTATCCCTATAATTTTTAATTTCTGGCAGTAATTTCTAAATCACAGGTCCTGAGTAAGGTGAATACATAGATGTCACTCCCTGTGTGTGGCCAGAGCAGAAAAGACTTTGAGAGATGGAAGACAGAGAAGTGGTGATGCTGTGTAAATTAAGAATACATTTATTTATGTTACTATCTTGTTCTAAATTCAGATAAAGTGAAGGCAATGTAGTTGAAAGAAGCTTTATAAACTATAATATTGCATCCATGAGTGGTTATTTATACTCACCCTCAGCATCCCAATAAAAGGAGGTGACCTTACTAGGGCTGACCATCTAAAACAAGTGTTTAAAAAGTAGTGCATGCACACCTGTAATCCCAGCAGATTGGGAGGCCAAGGCAGTAGGGTCACAAGTTCAAGACCAGCCTGAGCCACTTAGTGATGCCCTAAGAAATTTAGCAAGACCCCATCTCAAAAATCAAAAGGGCTAGGGATGGCTCAGTGGTTCAGAGCTCCTGGGTTCAGTCCTCACTACCAAAAGAAAGTATTGAGATCAACCGAGCCCTGAGCCTCAGATTCTTTTTGTGGACCAGGTGGAGCAGCTGTTATTGTGCTTCTGGGCCTCCTGGATCCAGAAGAGGAGGAGGGTTATTGACAGCAGTAGATTTGCCGCATTTGTTTATTCCACAAGCAGGTCCAAGTTCCACGCCAAGCATTCTTGGTTGCTGTGGCTCCCGTCTGGGAGCTGTCACTCAGGAGAAGCATCCCAAAGTTCCATGGAACCTCTTCCCTAACTCCTAACAGTTGCTTTTCAGTGGAATTTTGGAGTCATGCTGCAGTACTGGCATGGAGTACAACTCTTTCTGTGTATCACTAGGTTCATTTTGACTGAGCAAGTGCCAAACAGGATCATTTTTGTCCAACTGGAGCCAGTGAAAATTAGGGGCAAATGATCTTCTTGAAACCAGCTCTCTGCATAGATCATCTTTACTTAGGAGTCTTCAGATCACCATGGGATATTGGACCCCTGATTCTGAGGGCCCACTGGTGGACTGCTGCAGGTTCAAGTCCAGGAAACACCATTCACATTGTAGTGAAACATGCAGGCTTACACAGGCAATGTCCTGTGTAGCTCCGTATCAGAGATGAGTGTCCCTAGATAAATCATTTACCCTCTCTAAATCTCCATTTTCTAATACATTAAAATAATGATGTCTACATTACAGGGTATTTCAAGGATCAAATGAGATGAGATGAAAAGTTACCATATTCTTTATTACTACCAGAATATTAGATAGTATCAGAGTTGTATAGAAAAAAGCAGATTTCTTATCTGTCTATGATATTTTGTCATTAGCCAGAGAATGGTAAGGTATTTGTCTTTCTTTTGTCTCTATGTTTGATGACGGAGGGAAGAAATTCACATCTGGCCTTGGAAGCTGAACCAAGTTCCTTTACGTTGTGATCTTTCTTGGGAGTCTAAAGCAATTCAGTATTTGGAAAGTGGTGCTTAATCTGGAGCCCAGTTGATATAAACTTTAGCACTTAATTGAAACCTGATCACCCACGCAAGAAACTCCTTAGCACTCAATCCCCTAATGGGCTGGTAGAATGCATCGATAAGTCCCAGTGTTAGGCACATTCATGTTTTTATTATGGACATTTATTAATGATAAACATCATTTATTGCATGTCTATTTAACAGAGTACTCTACAAACACTATCATTTCACTTCATCCATGTAACAATTCCGTGAGGCAAGAACTTAAGGTACCAGCTCCCTGCTGTTTTAGAGGTGGAGGAAAATAGGTTTAAGAACGTTAGTGGTTTGCCTGGGCCATAGTTGTCATCTGACAGAGTTGGGGCTCTCATGCTGTCAACCTGACACCAGAGCCCTTTGCTTTGTTTCCTTCAACCTCATTCTTAGATGTGCCTTTTATTTCTGCATAGAAAGTTTAAGAAAGGCATCCACAGGAGCCCTAGGAAAGTGCTGTTTTAAATATTAAAACCATGCTTGAATATGACCTTCTGTAAGTTTCTCTGAGCAATTGCAGTGTCATCCTCCAAATCTCTTGAAAGAATGAATATTCCCAACTTCTGCTTCCTCTCCACTCACCCCTCTTGGCTGGTAGAGTCTGGGTTTGGCCTCAGGCAGTTTGCTGATGCCGTCTGACATGGTCCTATTGGCTAAGTCCAGTGACATTTTCTCTGGGAAAGAGTGGTTTCTTCTTGCTGTTACACCTGCTGCCATCTCTGCTTCTGCCTCTCCCTAATGGCTTTTACAAGGGTGATCAGGGAGTCCAGACACACGAGTTCATGGCCCTGCGCTTGCCTCATCCTTCTTTTTTTGTCTGTGGCATTTAAAACTGCTGAGCTTCCACGCAGGCAAATCCTCCTCCCTTGGTTTGGTCCTGCTGCCTGTCTCAGGCTCTCCTCACCTGACACTACCTTCCCTACTCCTTGTTTTCTCCCCCATTCCTACTTCTGTCACTCATCCGTGTGTGGGGTCCTTTTCCCCTCCTCCGTACTCCTACTTCCCAAACCCATGGAACCAAATCCCACTATTCTAACACCACCTGCACCTCCACTCTAACCTCTTCGGTTAAACTCCCATTCCTCCTCCCTTCCTCCACCTGGAGGTCTCATTCAGCCTTCTCAATGTTCTGGAATGCAACTCATTAATTGGCCTCTCTGCCAGACCTTGTAGGACCCAGCAAGTCCTCTGCATCTTCGGGTTGTCTGGTTCCTTCAGCCAGTCAGCTGTCCACATCTCGATCCTCACACGCATGCCCGCTGCCATTTCTAGCGTAAGCCATTACCACCTGGAAAGTCACCGGCTCAGTCTTTCTAAGCAAGGTTCGGTTCTATTGGCTCCCAACCCCCATTCAGAATCTTCAACAGCTCTCCCTGACCTGCTTTCAAACCCAGTTTTCACTCAGCTTCTCCACGCTCTCCCCAGCCTCTCCCCTCCCCTTAGCTGCCTCCTTCTCCCTGGTTCTACCAACCTGGAACAGCGTCTCTCTTCCCAGCCTTTTGCCCTTGTGTTTCATCCCCTTTCCTCCATATCTGTGTGTCCAGACTCTCCTTGTCCTGCGAGCTTTGTGCAGGTTCCTTCATGATGTCCCCTAGCATGACTCAGTTCTTTCCTCTGAAACCCAGGGTGCTGTGCCCCTCCTCTCTGGAGGACTTGTGGTCCATTCTGCCAACCCCATGGTATTGCCAGGAGGCAGCTCATTAGGGGGCAGGGTGCCGGCCATCTCTCTTTTCTAAACACCTGGCCCAGAGCTGCTTCCCTCCTAATGTAGATGTCCTGCGAGTTTGTCGTGTCCCACACGTAGTCATTACAGGATTTTCAAGTCCCACCTGCAGAGAGCCACTATCTCCTAGCTACACTGCTAATGGCAGATAACGGACTCCCGTGGGCGTCTGTGGTGTTCTTGGAGTGCTTGTTCATTTAATGTGTGTTGTAGCACTCTCCCTAACGACCTGAGAGCTCTTGAGATGTGAGGCTGATTATCTTTGTCTCTATCAGCTGTCTAACTTATAGTAGACATATTTGTTATGAATAGGGAACCCCTTCATAAAGAGCTAATGGATCCAGAAAAATGTTACGTCCCTTCACAAAATAATATTTTGATCATTGAGTTGAACCTAATGAGCCCAGAACATATAGATGAAGTGTCCTTGGGTTGACACACGGATGTTAAAACTAGGGAGTAAAATTCAAATCTGGTATTGCAGAGACTCAGCATCCAGGAAATAGACCACAGGGTCTTGGCCAATGAATGACTACAGGTTATAGTTATGGTTCACAGCAGGTGGACATGCTACTAGGTCACCTGTGCTTCCTTACTGTTTTGCACATGAAGGGATCACTGAGAGCAGGGAAGGCAGGCTGCTGAGTTTCCTTCTTTCTTTTGCATAGGACTGTAATCCATTCCAGATGTGAGCATTAAGTAGAAACAGTAGGAACTGAATTTCAAGTAACAGTTCCAACGCACTAGTAAAATCCAGAGGAGAAAAGAGTGTTTTCTACTTAACAGAGTATGGGATCGCGGGCTGCTGACGGTACCCCATCACCCACGGGGAATGGGATGCCCATTGGTTGTTCTCAGTGTGGAGTCCATCTATACCAAGCTGCCTTCCGCATCTGAGGAACAGGTGGTCAGGGCTGTGAGAACAGTTTATAGACACAGGAAAGGTAAAAATCTGAGGCCTCTGATTCACCTGTTCCTGCTTAAAATCCTTCGGTGGCTGTCTACTTTGCTTTCAAAATAAATCCCAAGGCCAGCATGGCAAGCTGTTGCCTTCTCCCCGCATTCTCTCGGGGATCTTTTCCTGCATACGGAGCTACAGACATGCTGAACACTGTCATGCTCCTGGCCTCGTTCTTCCTTCTTCCTGGAATGCCCTCTTATGCTTCCTTCCACTCGTTTTGCACGCTTCTGAGTGGTCATGAAATAAAATCCATGCAAACTGAGCCGTGTGGGACCAAATCCCTCATAGAGAGCAGGGAGAGTGAGACAGTCCATCTGTCCACACCGACCATCGGTGAGTTAACAAGAGGTGCTATGGAGAAAGGAAACAGGGTAACGAGTAAAAAGGACGGGCTGGAGTGTCAGGCCTGGTGGCTGCAGAGGGTGCCACTGATGACAGGAATAGTTGGGGCCTACTCTGGTTTAGAGTTAAATTTGCTCCAGTAGGTTTTTTTGCAGTCAATTGATGTGACCACTGTGTGTGTTGTTAATCCTTCAGTCTGTGGTGTGGGTTAGGTCGAGCCCACCTTTGAGCTAAATCAGGTCCCAAAGTCAACCCCCCACGCCCCCTTCAGCCTCAGCAGGTGGCCTGCTGCCCACAGTAGCCAGGCTTTTGGTTTCACTCAGAAATCAACTAGTTGGAAAGTAGTTGAATGTCTGCCAGAGCAGAGATAAATATTGTGCTGTTTATAGCAGTGTTAGAGGTCCTCAGTCCAGTTGACCCTGCGTTCCAGTTAAGAAGACCACACTCTCACCTGTAGTAAACAATCTGTAAACACTCTTAATTCAGAGCAAAATTTACACAGTGTAGACTTCACTGCTGTGGAGCTCTGGGCCTTGCAAGGGCTCCCTCTGTGCCCAGCATTGTACCTAACACACTGCTCTCCTATAAAGTTGACAGTGTTATCTTCTCCATTTGACAAATGAGGAACCAGAGGTCTGTTTCCTTGGGAGTCTCTGCAGGGCTGTGAGAAGGTGCATAAACATATCCTAGAGAGCTGAAAATCATCTGATTCGAATTTGCCTCCTTAGTTTCCCTGTCTTTAAAATGGGAAGCAATAATCCCATAGATTAAGGTGACTTTATAAAAAGATTTTATAAAAAGCACCTGACACAGTTACTAGATGTAAACCTAGCTAAGACCATGCAGAGAGAACCTGGGTCTCACAAATGGATCCTTCCAGCTTCCTGGAGGCTGACAATACAGCACTCTGAGCAGTGTCCCTGTGGGTGAATTGCAGTGGGTGCAGGAGCTCTCCTAAGGCAAGAACCTACCACTTTAATGGTGATTAAAAATATAGCTTAGCCCAGGGTGAGGATTTTCTTACACTGCATGGAAATAGGTGAAAATAAAAGAAAAAAGGGTAAGAAACCCACTGGGTTTGTTGGTTCAGAGACTCCAGCTCAGGGACAATTTTAGAATAGCTTAGTGCTTTGAAGTATGGCTGCTCATTCCTGTTCTCGATCCACCACCGCCTTTCTCACCTGATTTCCATACCATCACTTAGAGCTCTATGTGTATCTAAATATATATTCTTATACCCAGATGTGCTCTTTTTTCCTGATTCATCTTTTAAGAAGTCTCCACAATGGTTTCCTGTCTGGGCTGGTGCAGCCCTGTTCGTAGCCAGCCATACATTGTGAGGGGCTCCTTGAAGTCAGTAGGTCTTGAGGAGAAAGCACCCTGGCTTTGCCTGTGGCCTGCGAGCTCTGAATGCCAGCAGAGGTTACTCCGTGCTCTCTCTAGTTGAGGCCAAGTCACTTATATAAAGAAGCTTTTGTAGTCCTTCTTTTCACCGGATTTTGCAGAGTGGTAAAGACATCTATATGATCTAAACGAACAGCAGGAAACGTTACTTCCTCAGCACACAATTCAAAAGAGTCCAGGTGAATTCTGCATTTGAATTGTAAGAGCTTCTCAATTAACAATGGCAGATGCCACCCAGAGTTTCCTCCTCCCCCTCAAAAAAAAAAAATCCATGTGAAAAGGCTCCTTCCCCACTCAGTCATTTATTTCCATGACTGTTTCCAGCCTGTTTCAAGGAAGGTTTTTTAAAATACAGGCTTTGGGCTAGGAGTACGGAGCACCACTTAGTGAAGAAGGAACACCTATAATGTGTCCTAGCAGCAACTGCAGAAAAGGAACATGTTTTTGAAACTGGGACATTGAGGAGCCCCGGGTTATGTCCCTATTTCTCCATCAGCAGGGTAGCGTGAAGCCACCTCTGCTTTTCTGAACCCACCACAAGTCCTTGCGGAAAACGAACAGTCTCTATGTTATGTATCTGGGATGAGAGTGCATCCTAAGGAGGGATAATTGGGAAAGCATTTTATACAGAGAAAATGTGCTAAATACCTGAAAATAACCCAGGTATACCTTCATGTCAGTTACCCAAGGCTCTCTTTGCATGGTCTTGGCTTTGACTGTGGAAAAATCGTAGTGTGCTGAATGCATGGTACTGTATGTTATACCTGAGAATCTCAAAAGTGTCTAAGTCTACCAATGGATGCAAAAAAAATAAAAAAAGGAGGAAGGGAGGACAGATTGTCTGTACGTGGAATTGTCTAAAGTGATTTCCAGGTGTTCTGATACCTATTTCAGAGTACTGATTCATAGGTGATTTAGGGTCAAAACCAGAAATTGATCTCTTTGGCTTCTTGTGGTGGCCATGGATTCTGAATTCTATTGCATTCAAATTCCAATATTGAGACACCATTGTCCAGCTAATTAAAAAAAGATCTAGGCTAGTTTCAGTAAAAATGGGTCAGTGTTTCAGTGGGAAGGCTCTATTAAACTTAGTGTCCAAAAGAGAGTGGCATTTGGTGAATTGGATTTTCCTTTTCAATCTGGATTTTCCAGACCACTCTTTTCAGTTTGAATGTTTATAGCATGTTTATTGAGCACATGTGTTAGGTCATGCCTTAGGCTAAGTTCTTGGGGATGTTAACTTATAAAAAGAAAAAGGTAAAAAGCTATAGATAGATGGATGAACACATGAGTAGCCTACTATCAAAGAAATCACCCTCCCGTGGAGGCAAAATAGTCTCCACTTAGCATGATGAGACCCAGAATGGGAATTGTGTAAGTGTATCCAGAAGAATCGAGGAAAATCTTCGTAGTGATAGCAAATTCAAATTGAAGGTCCTGTGATGGATTAGTAAAAGCATCTCAGGCTGCAAAGTCTGTCATCATAAGAAAGTGAATATTAGAAACTTCCATGTGACTAGTATGGGGACAGCGTGGTTGTGGGGTGAAAATGGGTTTAGGAAGTTGAAAAAGGACCAAGCACCATTGTTCAGAGTGTGGGCTTTTTCCTGTAAGAAGGGATGGGGATCCTGATCACTTGCATTTTAGAATAGAGAGGAATCTCGGAGAAAGAAAAACTGGAATGTAGGAAGCCTGTTAGGAAATGTTTGGTTGCAGTAGCTCACATGAGGAGCCAGGAGGGCCTGAACATAAGCAGTGGCAGTGGGATAGTGAGTGGGACACCTAGAGTCCTTTCTAGAAGGTCTAGAATGAAGGTGGGAAATGCACCATGATTCATTGACTGGGAGTGACATTGGAGAGAGAGAAAAAAAAATGAATGCACTTGTCTCAAAATATAAGACTTAGTGATGCCAGGTGTCATGATGCATACCTGTAATTCCAGTGACTCAGGAAGCCAAGGTAGGAGGATTGCAAGTTCCAGCCCAGCCTAGGCAATTTAGTGGGCCCCTGTCTTCAACAAATTAAAAGGTTGGGGATGTAGCTCAGGGTTAGAGTGCCACTGGGTTCGATCCTCAGTACCACCCCAACCACCACCAAAAAAGACCTTGCAAATCGGAAGGCCAGGAATTCTGTCTTAGGTCAGACCTACCTGGATTCCCCTGAAATACAGAATGACAACATAAAGTTCCATGTCAAGTAAGGCCTTTGAAAGACTCTTTGATGGATTTAAGTGTGATAGGAAACACAATGTAGCAAGAGAAGAGCGACCTTTTTTTGATGTATTTTTGTGGTTTTGAAGAGTAATATTCCTGTTTGGGTTTTTTTTCCTTACCTACTCCCTGATCAGATTTCAAGGTTTTGTTTTTACTCATCAGAATGACAGGAAGTTTTCAGTGTGTGTTTCCTCCGAGTTTGGCCTCAACCCTATTTTCAGGATTAGACGCTTGTTTTTCCGTTGGCCTCCATGACAACCAAGCTGAGAATTCCTATATATAGACATCCAGGATCCATTGTCCCCTGGCCATTGTGTAATAATCTTGTGCATCCAGGCTAGGGAGCTCCACTGATAGTAGAAGACCAGGAGGTGCCAGAGTCCTTGGCCTGGAGGTGTTCAAGCCATAATCAAAAGAAAGAAATAAAATAGTGTCACTGCCTCTGGAGAGTTCTGTTCCCCTTCAGACACTATCCAGAAGGAGTGGACATGGTTTGTTTTCTAAATGTTAGTTTCTAATATGGTTTTCTTTGGGAATGGTCCAGAGATAATGTGTTTGAGGTTCTTCAAAGGAAGCTCTTGCACTGGTGGTAAGTTGCACTGGTGATTATAGTTTTTGCTGTTATCCTGGATTCTAGATTTCACTCTGCTAGGAGCATGGAGTGAGGAGTGAGAATCTCGAGAGTTAAATTGAGGTACAAAGGTATCAGATCCTAAGAAATCTTTTTAAATAAGTAGACTTCTTGCATCGGTGAATCATCTTGACAGCTCTATGCTACATACTGTTTTAGTAACTCTAAATATGTGTAGTAACTACACACACATATGGTTGTGAGAGCTGTCCACACATTTAACCCAGCAGACATTTTCTTAAGTGCCTTTCCACCACTTAGAAGCACTTGAAATATGTCGGTGAAAAAAAGCAGCGAGAATCTTGGCCCTTGTGGCGCTCACGTTATAATTTATAGGCAGAAACAATACCTCTCGTGCCTTCCTAGCCACAGTTGTCCACAAATTCAATCCAGCACACGTTTCTGTAAGTACCATAATTAAGTAATTGTGATGATAATTAAACTGTATTAAATTTGTAAAGAACCTGGCAGATTATCTTGTCTACAGCCACTGAAAAAAATCATTGTGCTTAAAAAAAATACAGAAGATGAAATCTACCCTCTTACTAAATTTTAAATATATATTTGAATTTTGTTAACTATATATAAGCACATTATCGTGCAGCAGATCTTTAGAAATTCTTTTCATCTTGCAGGTCTATAATTCTATACCCATTGCACAATAGCTCCTCACTTTCCTTCACCTCTGGCCAGCGGTAACCCCCATTCTACTTGCTGTCTTTATGAGTTTGACTGTCGAAGGTATGGTGCTCTTACAGAGTGGAATTGTCCCTTACCTCTCTTAGCATAATGTCACCAACTTTCATCTATGTTGTAGCGTATGATAGGATTTTCTCCTTTTTTAAGGTTGAATAATGCTCCATTGTTTGTGCATATTTTCTTTTTCCATTGATCTGTCAGCAGACAGTTAGGTTGTTTCCACCTCCTGGCTATTGTGAATCATGTTGTCGTGAGCGCAGAGTTGCAATTATCTCTTCAAGATCCTAATTTCAGTCCTTTTCAATAAAAACCCAGAAGTGAGATTGCTGGATCATATCATAGTACCATCTCTCATTATTCAAGGATCCTTCGTGCTGTTTTCCATAGTGGCTGCTACTTTTCATTTCCTGCATCGGCATGAAGTTTCTCCACATCCGTGCCCTACACTTCTTTTCTGATTTTTTTTTTTTATAATGCCATCCTAACCAGGGAATCCTTTCTTTAAAACACATTAAGCATTTTATTTCACTTTAGATATAAATATGTTCATTCTCCAGGAGTGAGAACCCAGGCGTTTGAGGACAGGGCCTTTGGCAGGAGTCCTCTGTTTTCTTTCCTGCGTGAACCCTACTCCTGCATTACAATGTGTGCTATTTCCAGTTTCAGTTTCATTTAAGTAGAATGAGAATTTGGGCGCTTGTGATACAGTCTTAGAACAGAGTTCTTATAGATTTTTATGTTTTCAGTCTTCTATAGTTGGTCTCAGCAAAATGTATTTTGACAGTTTTTTTTTTTTTAGCATCTTGACTTTATCAAGTCTTTTCAAAGCATTCGGTGTAGCTGTCATAGAAATAAGTTTACACCCATATTCCCTCATCACATAGGATATTAATTATACTGAAACCAGTTAGAATGCTGTGCTCATTACACAGTTTAGGAGCAAATAAAATGGTTTGCTAATAGCGTTAACTCAACTGACAGATCAGGAACAGACCTACTGGAGAATGGTGCAGATCAGACACCACTGTGGCTATAGGTCTTCCTCGGTCACAATATTCTAAGGTCTGGGGCATTGGGCTATCAGTCTTCCTCTGTCAGGAGGTTTGGGCCTTGGTCTGGACAAGTGTTTTGGTGGAGGTTGCTTAAGAGGACTCATAAGTATAACGAGGTCAGGGGAATAATCACAATGTGTATGAGTTGATAAAGCATAGAGGACAGCAAAGAGTTTTATTCGGATTATTGGGGAAAATCTTCACAAAAGAAGTAACACTTCAACTGAGGAATTTGCCTGGGTAGAGAAAGGGGAAGAACAGCAATGACTGAGGACCCCGTGATGAAGTATGAACAGGGAATATGAAACTAGCCAGAGTGAGGCTGCAGGCATGGGACCAGTCTGAAGAGCTGTATAGACCATGTACCAGCTGAAGGAATGGAGACATTATCTGGCAGTATATATCATAACATCATAATCATGTAAGTGATATGTTATCCTGGCTGAACTAGAATAGATCTTAGCAGAAGGAAGACCAGGTCGGAGGCTCTTAGAGTTGCCCATGTGTGATCTGAAGTCCTGGAGGTCCCTGGCAGAGAAGCCAGGGAGTGGAGAGGGAAGTGAGTGGTGGTACAGCATGAGATGGGTCTCTGGCAGAGGGTAAGATGTACTGCAACAAGAAGGAGAAGTCTGACAGCTCGAAAGAAGAACCTCTCAGTTTGAGTTGGAACCTACAGGTAGGCTATGCACTGACATTCCAAATGCAAAAGGAGAAGGTTGGAGAGGTTGACAGTTTTCAACATGATGATGGCTTTGGGGAGCCCATCAGGCATAAATCTTGAAACAGCTTCTCAGCTTTAGGTGAAGGAGTCAGATCATCACAAAACTCAGAGAATTTCCAGTGCATCAGAATTCCCTGTTCACTACAGATGCCCTGGTCCCTGTCATGTACACAGAAATTTGGAAGACTATTTTTGGTCTTTGGCTTAAGTTTATAAGCAGTTGTATAATAGAAGTAGCATACCATTCCCAGTGTTTCTGGCTGTTAACTGCAGTAGGCTTTTAGCTGCTCACTTATTGTTAGCATGCCTTTCTCGAATTTTCTGTCGTTTCTTGACCAGACGTAGTGGATTATATTTCCTGCTTATATAAGTTTCGCCCCTCCACCTTCCTTTGGACGTCTGCAATATTTTAAGTTAAATTATCTACAAATAATATTCTATTTCTGGGGCTGGAGCGGTGGCTCAGCGGTTACAGCACTTACCCAGCATGCGCAAGTACACGGGTTCAAACCCCAGCACCCACATACACAACTAAGTGTCTGAGCAACGAATGCCATGTGAAAAACTCAATAAAAATTGAGTCCGTCTCTCTGTCTCACACACTGTCCTTCTCTCTTTAAAAAATTAATTAATTAATTTTAAAAAATAATATTCTATTTCTAATCAGTTGTGCTGCCAATCTTGAGTTGCTAAATAGTCTACTTTTCGGAAGAAAATCACAATCTATATATTATTTTAGATCTCAGAGATCTTAAACTGTGCCGTATACAACTTACCTAACTCTCATGCATTATATATTTCTCTTCATCCTCTGATCTTCCTTTGCCCTAGAAGAATTAAGTCACTTTTTTTCATTGTGATAAGAATGTACATGTTTAATTTTTGTTTCATTTCTCCAAAATGTTATGGCTTAAGTTGCAAGAGTGTTGTGTTGAACATCCTGGTTTCAGCACATCTAGTGTTGTTCTCTTTAATGAATATAGTCATTAATACCACTGCATTTATTGATGGGCCCCAGGGTTCTCTTGACTTCCTCCCCGCTTCTTCACTCCCACATTCTGTCAGTCACCATATGCTGCCGGTTTTCCCTTCATCCTCTCCACCTCTTCATAGATGCCTCCAGTTCATTCTTTTACCTCGTATCTTAATTATTTTCATGTCTCTCTGAGTCAGTGAGTTACTTGAGAGCAGGGATCAAGCATTACTGTCCCAGAACAGGGTCTCCTATTTACTTAGATGCCCAATAAATATTTGCTGAATGAGTGGGTGTAATCATTTATCTCTGACCACTTCTAAAATCTGCTTTTCTAAAATTCTTTGTCTTTTATTTTTTCCCTGGTACTTGATTCTTACTAAGCATGGAGCCTGTCTTCCAAGTCTGCATCAAATGGAGCCCAAATGTAATTGAAGGTTTTTGCTGGCACTGGTTTTTATGTTCCCCTTCCCCTTCCTTTGTGGCCTCCATGCAAAGCTGCAGAAATTTGGGAACTTGTCTCGGGTATGGCTTCCTTTTTGTGTCACTCAATGTGCAAGGGGGCTGTCCTCTGAGGCTCCCACAATTTACCGCCCGATTGATTCTTAGGCTTACTTGTGTCTTCCTTAATCTTCCTGTAGTTACATTCGCCTGTTACTGTTCATTGGTTCTCTTTGCTTCTTTTGTTCCTTCAATTAATGGAGTAAGATCGCTAAATGGGAAGAATTTTCATAACAGGGAACTACTTGGCTCCCCGCCCCCCACAACCTCTGAGTTCCTCTAGGGCAGCCCTCACCTCTTCCTTGACCCTGACTCCCAGAGTCGGCACATACCCTGGCACGAAGACAGTGGTAGCTAAATGCTGTGGGCTCAGAACTGTGGGAACCCAGGAAAGCCTCATTCTCCCATGTTCATTTTTTTGTCTTTGCCTTTATAAAGTCATATTTCTTACATTTTTTTTCTGCACTTGCTAATTTCTGCAGAAAAAGAAAAATCTGGTATTGATATGAGTTTGGCTGGTATTCTGGGGATCTGGAATTAGCTAGAAATCTCCCATTTCTGCAGGAACCCAAATAAGTGAAAGGACTAGTAGAACACATCTGGAATTCAGCCCTTTCCTGGTAAGATCTTGAGCTGTTCTAGAGCTGCCAAAAGCACTCGTGTCCTATGTGTGTCCCTTTCATTCCCAGCCAAATCCCAACTGAGGAATTTCAGAGAGTTATTATTCAGAGGCCATCTTTCAAGCATCTACCTAAAGCACGGCATTGAGATAGACAACTCTGGTTGGTTTGAATGCATTTCTAGAATGCATGTGCTTCTAGAAATGATGCCTGAGTTGTTTTTTCCCAAAGTAGTTTGAAATTTTAGATATTCTTTTTCTTTCCTGCAAATATTGCTGTGTTTATTTTTCCCACCGACTCAAGTGTTTATGTTTTGTGTTGCATTCAGTTTTAGTGTTCTATCTGTTATCATTCATATCTATGCTAATCTCATTTTCTTAACCATTTCAACCTTGCCATTATTTTGACCTTCTCTTCCATTCTGCGTGTTTGGTGCTAAGAGAACTCTCATGATCTTTTTCATCCCTCTGATTTGTGTCCTGGGTCCCTATACATCACCATCAGGTATGGATTCTAATAGCCAAGACTCAGATTTTGTGATCAAACGGGACTTTGTTCAGGTCCTACCTCTGCATCATAGCAGCCTCCCATGTGACCAGCCTCAGCTTCAGCTACCTCTTTGTTGAACTTGACATGGGGACCCAATGATACTGCATATCACAGTTAATTGCTTGCTACTCAGTAAATTTCTAATGCTATGGGCACTGTTACCATCCATGCTAAAATTATAGTTTGATCCTGATTCTACAAAATACAATTCTTTTCTTATTACCGATGATTTACAAAATAGGTACCTATATGTAACAAGTTAATGTAATTTACAAAACTTTGCATATAAATAAAGTCCACAAGTCAAGGCTTCGACTGGTATGTCTCCGGGCTGGCTGGTGGGGCTGTATGCTACGCTAAGCCAGGGCCTGTTTTCAAAGGTGGATCAACTTACCTTAGTCTTTGCCATCAGCTGCTTTGTAGATCCCACTGGCCACTTGCATGACCTGCTGTTGGGTGCAGAATCTCCCACTCAATTTCACATCCGTGCCCCTTAGCTGCTCTTCCCTGTGACCCGAAGTTTGTAGTCTCTCCCAACACACCAAGGGTAGTGTTACTTTTCTTTCTCTAAGCTCAGAATGAAAGAAAATGGTCTTAATGATGATTTTTAATGCATGTGACATGCCCTTGCTGCTAACAATCTGTTTGCCTTTCTAACCTGGGCACAAAATGACCCTCTTCCTGCTCTTGGGGCTGTGCTTCATGAAAGAGCTGGACTTTTATGTGGCTTAGCAAGTGGGCTTTTTTAAGATCAGCGGAGTCATGAACGGCCATGCCTTTGTCACTTTAGTACCCAAAGTGCTAGCATCGTACATTATTCACAAGCTCTAAGTGAGAGAGAGGACTGAGAACCCTGGCACCAGAGAGGAAAGTAGACCCCCAGTGGCTTCTCTGGGCCTAATCGTGGCTGCACCATCGATGGTAGGCTTTGCTTCTCTTTCTAAACATGACTGCCCACCTGATTTTAACCAGGAGGAAAATGGACATTTCTAACCTAGACACACACTGCTGTTCCTTTGCATTGCTGTTTAAGGGTGGTGAAGCTCTGCTTTTGGAATGCTTCGCCTGAGACCTCTTGGCATTTTATTTTTTCAAGTTTTCTCTAACATATAAATATCGGAGTTAAAATTTAGAATTTGTTTTTTGAGATGGATGAACTGATATGCCGTAGACCCTCGAGACAGGAAAAATGTGCAAACTAAAGAGACTCTTCTCCCAGAGAGGGCTGCCTAAGAGATGCCTGCCACATGGTTTGAGTCAGGGACGGGAGATCCACCTGGCTTGTGATCTGACTAGGGGCCATTCATTTCTTCATGGCTCTGCAGAGAAGGGATTGAAGCTGCCAGGTGCCTGGTGGCTGAGGTGTGAGCCAGCATTCATACTGACCTGTGAGGCTCCCTGCGGTGTGTGCCATGTCATGGCACTGTGGCCACATGTTGAGAAATAGACCATTCCGCGTGTATTTGTTTTGGTCCCTGGGTGGATTTGTGGATGGTGGACAGATCTTGAGCAGCAGGACCTGGCTTTGGCCTGTGGATGACAGAATTTCTATTCTGCAGAGCTGAGAGTATAAGCTAGGACCAGCTACTGAGAGAACAGAGGCTTTCCAGGGATGCTGGCGGGCGGTCAGTGCCCAACCTGCAGCCTCAGAAGTGCGCTAACAAGAGAGGTGGGGTGCACAGTGTGCCTTATTGTGTGCGTGTTTTAATCACAAACTGGTCTTAAGGGTTTAAACAGAAAACATCTCGAACAGTCCATGAAATGGTAAACAGACCTGCTATTGAAAGCAAGAATGAGAATTTGACAATTGCATTATTGTGATCCTGAGTGGGTTCATCGGAGAGGGTAGAGGAATAAAGAAGGAGGAGATAAAGGAACCAGCTAAAATGAATTCCTGTGTCATTCTTGTTTTTTTCCTTTGTCTTCAGTTTACACCTGGTAATGAACCCGTGGAGGCTTGGAGAAATTGTTCAAGTTTCCTTTTGTTTTATTTTCTGTGTGTGTGGCAGGTTTGTTTACAATTTCCAAAGGGGTTTTTCTTGGTCTTAAGGAACATGAATTAAGGTGGGGGGTGCAGAGAACAAGAAGGGAAGGTCCTTTTATTTAGTATTTTGAAAACAGGAGGTGGTCCTCAATCAGGGAGGCTGCTCTGTCTCTGTTTTTCTTTTCCGAGAGGCCAAGGGGATGGATGGGCCCTAGTTTCACCAAATGTGAGTTTACGGAGTCCCTCCATGTCCTGCCTGGGGGAATCATGCTTTGGAAAATTAAGTGTCCATCAAATCAGGAGGAGGCTTGTACGGTTTCTATCCCCTTTCCCCCTTGCTTTTCGAAAGGCTTAGAAAAGAGCCCTTTGTTTTCTTTTCAGAGGAACTTACACTGAAATTCTTCTGTGTGGTATTCACAGACTCCGTCTGTGTCATTCCTAGGCAGCTGCAGGTTGAGCCGCACCATGTTGCTGAATTCCAAACCTCTGTGTTCAAAGTGGAGCCGTGGGAAAAAGGGTTCAGGACCTTTCTTTTTAATTTCTCTCTCTCTCCTTAATTTTTAAAATTTTTACTCTCTCTCTCTCTCTCTCTCTCTCTGAAGAAGCAACTCTGAGCTTTCCCTTCCTTCCCTCCGGATCAGGTTTCCCCACCACCACGTGCCACCAAAGCCCCTGGGGTTGAGATGTGTGCCTGCCTTTTCCGACATGTTCCTCGGAATTGCAGACTTGAAAATATCTTTCAGAGAAACTTGTTTGGAATTTCATTTTAATGGGATTTATGAATAAATCTCCATCTTAATGCTGACTAAGCTTTAAACATCTATTCCAGGAGAACACTATCGGATTTTTACATTTTAAAATTTAAATCACTTCACTGTGAAGGCATAAAGCATTTTTATACTGTGCCAGTGCCATGTGCTTGAGCATTTCTGTTTAGAGACTGATTTTTTTTTTTTAATTTGGTTGGCGTGAGTCATTCCGGGCTGCAGTAGAGGAGGAGCTATTGCTCTGTCCACTCTGCCTTCTCCTGCAAATGTTTCGTGCACAGGTTTATCTTTCTCACCTACTAGAATGGGTGTTCTGTGGCGACCCCTTGCCATTCTACAATTTCCTTTAGGGGCAACAACAACAAAAAAAAAACAGTTTACTTTCATCCTTCATTTTGAAACCTCAGAATTTTATTTTTAAAATGCCAGGAGCCCTCAAAGTCAGATTCAAAGAACTGGCACTTCCTTCCTACACGTGTTTCCCTGATCTATGTCATAGAGTTTAAAGGACGATGAGAGATGGGCTCATAGCCATCACCCTTAAAAAAGGACTCAGAACTAATCACATGCTGCTGCTGAAGGGTACAGACTTTCAGTTAGAAGATGAAAAGTTCTGGGGGTCTGTTGTATAGCAGGTGACTGCAGTTAGTGGTAAGGCATCCTCTACTTGAATTGTGCTAAGGTCCTAAGTGATCGGCAAGCACAAAGAGGTGGCAACCCGGGGAGGGAATGGATGCGCTAATGAACTTGATTGTGGTCGCCGTTCCACGGCGTCTGTGTCTGTCAAGTCATTATGCTGTATACCTCACGTGCGCACAGGTTTTATCTGTCAATCATCCCTAGCTAGCTAGGGGGAACCTAATGCTGCGGGTTCATGTCAGCCTCTACCATGTTCTCTGTGCCCGCGTCACTCTCCCCGTCTCTCCACAGACTCGTCGTACTCAGAGCCCCCAGATGTTCAGCAGCAGTTAAACCACTATCAGTCAGCCGCCCTGGCAAGGAATAATAGCCGTGTTAGCCCTGTGCCTCTTTCTGGGGCCGCTACTGGCACTGACCAGAAAACCGAAGCTGTTCTTCACTGCGAATTCTGTGAATTCTCCTCTGGCTACATCCAGAGTATCAGGCGTCATTACCGGGACAAGCATGGTGGGAAGAAGCTTTTCAAGTGCAAAGACTGCTCCTTTTACACAGGCTTTAAGTAAGTGGCATGAAGAACAACTGAAAAGCAGAGTGGCTGCCCTTGCTCCACCCCTCAGCACACTCTTCCCTTACCAACCTGGAGTTCAGGAAAGGCCCTACCCGTGAGATGATATGGAGGTTGGGTTCAGTCTTTACAAAAGGAAGCTAGAGCTTCAGAAGACTGCCCTGGGAAGGGAGGAAGAACTGTGTTGAAACAAATTAGTTCAAAATTCAGAGTAAATGGGCTCTTGAACAATGGCAGCTTGCAAGAAAGAATTTCATTGGCCCAGGACATAGAGAAGTAAATGGTTTACCTTCAGGGGATAACCCCCACCCAAAGCTGGCTTTTTTTTTTTCCCATTTCTTTTCTTTTTTGGTTTTTTGAAGGGAAATATATATATATTTGAAGCAAATATGTATGTGTGTGTGTATATATATTTATATAATATAATATATATATAATATATATAATATATAAAATATATATTTTATATATATATATTTGAAGCAAATCCAAAGTCAGGAAAAACATCCAGCATTATTCCTCCTTGCTCTCCCCTTGTACTCTTATTTAATATTGTAGTATATTAAGACACACAGAGAATCAAGATTCCAGCACAGTGAAGACTAGACTTGAGCAATCGTAGACAGATTGTTGCAATCTAGAAAAAGAAAATCCAAAGTCACCTTGCTGCTGTGTATGACAGGATTGGCAAACTTATGGAAAGAATGTAATGCTTCCTATCGTGTAATCTAAACCTCTCCTGTGATTTAATCTCATCCTGCGAGATAGGGTGTAGGTTAGAGGTTACAGGTGTAGAATGCCGAACTTCACTGCCTGAGTTTGAATCCCAGCTTTGCCACTTAATGGCTGTGTGACCTTAGACAAGTCACTAAGCTCTGTCTCCAGTTCCTCATCTGTAAATTAAAGATAATAATAGTACCTACCTCATAGTTCTCTTGAAAGCAGCAAATGAACCAGTATATCTAATGTGCTTAGAATATGCCTGGCACAAAATAAACACTAGTAAACCTTTAATATCATACGTAGAAAGCTTTTTGATAATATAACATCCATGCTATATTGCAGATATAAAACTGCTATTATCTAGTCCTAAGGTAATCTGAACCTCTGACCCCTTCAATACACTCTATACTCAGAGAAGATGTGGA
This sequence comes from Aplodontia rufa, assembly GCA_004027875.1. Classification (NCBI taxonomy): domain Eukaryota; kingdom Metazoa; phylum Chordata; class Mammalia; order Rodentia; family Aplodontiidae; genus Aplodontia; species Aplodontia rufa. The sequence goes on along the minus strand of PVKS010007479.1, from coordinate 2,174 downwards.
AATTAGACTTCAGGTCCTAAGAAAATCTGAACGGGAAGAGGAAGAAGACTTTTTTCCCACCAACATGTTAGTTGTTGGGCTTTGATGGAAACTATTAGGTCTCTGTTAATTTGGTTCAGTTATTTTTCAGACAAATAAGTTTGTGTTTTGGAGCTGAGAGGCCCACTCCCAAGGAGTGTGTTTCTTAGAGACACTCAGGTTACTAAGGAAGTTGTTTCATCAGCGTTTTCATTGCTGTGACCTAAGAATCTGACAAGAGCAATTCTAAGAGGAAAAGTTTATTTAGGGGCTCACAATTTCAGAGGTCTTAGTACACAGACGGTCAGCTCCATTCCTCCAGGCTCAAGGTGAGGCTGAACATCATGGATCCAGGGAGCAGGGGCAGAGACCACGCCAGATTCTGAACCTATCCCCAGAGGCACCCCCACAACCCGCCTCCTGCAGCCACACCCTCCCTGCCTGCAGTTGCCAGCCAGTCCCTACCCCGGGACTCACTGGATCTCATAACCCAACATTTTACCTCTGAGTCTTCCTGCGATGTCTCACACAAGCTTTTGGAGAACACCATCCATCCAAAACGTACCAGGGGCCTTGCCCAGGACACCCGTGGTTTCATGCATTTGTAGGAGGCATTTAAGGCTTTGTAAATTTTGAAGTCCTGAACAGGATAGAGGAAGAAGCAACAGAACTATTACCCCTCCAGCTGGTTCCACCCTGTGAGTTCAGTGTCCCTTAGCAGCTCCCTCCACCCACCCACCGAGGACACCCAGGAGCTTCCCAGCAGGTGTGTGAGTGCAATGACCCTGAGTCTCACCTGCCTTTCTCAACCTCTCTCCTAGATCTGCATTTACTATGCATGTGGAAGCTGGGCATTCGGCGGTTCCTGAGGAGGGCCCCAAAGATCTGCGCTGTCCCCTCTGCCTCTATCACACCAAATACAAACGCAACATGATCGACCACATCGTCCTCCACCGAGGTAACCTTCCCCACTCAGTCTCCCTGGGGCCTGGGGCGCAGGTAGCATGCTGGCATCCTGAGGACTCTCTCTCCACCGCTCCTCTCTCCTGGTCACTTGCTCCTCCAGGCAAGGACAACAGTGATAGCCATAGTGACCCCTTCCCGCTGGGAAGCATTCCTCCACCCAGAGGGAGGCAAGGGAGTGGATTCCTTAGGGCTTCCCCGCGTGAGGGATCCTCACGTTCTCAGTCCTCTGCCACCTGCAGCTTTGCTTCAGATGCACCCAAGGAAGGAAGGAAGCAAGGAAGGAAGGGGAGAGAAAACCGTGGGTGGAGGCAGATGTAAACTTGGAAGAGCTCCCTGGTTGTGAGCAGTTCTTTGGGGAAAGACCAAAATGATGATTTCCAAAGCAGAATGCGGAATTTCCCTTGAAATGGACAAGGAGAGAGATTCTTTAAAAAATGTCAGTCGCCTAATGCATGCTAGGAAACCCATCAAGTGGGCATGGGATTTAAATTCTGGTTTTGGGTCCTATTCGTGTTTAACCTCTCATCGGTAAAGGGATGGTTTTGCCTATGCGGTGACAGGTAAAGCGTCCAGTTCTCTGATGGGCGCAGCATGGTTGTTCCATAAACGTTGGCTCCTGCTGATGATCTGGGATACATCTGTTCACTCCGCTTTCACTTTTCCGTGTGTTTATTCTTAGCCAGTCAAAACGCTCTTAACCAGCAAACAGGCTTCCTTTGCCTTGGACAGAAAGATCTGCTTATGTGGAACCTGCTTTGTCCTGAAAAGATTGTGGCTGCAGGGGCACAGGAGACGACTGGGCACTTGCTCTTTTCTTCCACTCTTCCTCTCTTCTTCATCCCTTCCTCCCTACCTCCTACTCCTCACCGTCCTTTCTTTGCCTCTCACCTTGAAATGGTTTTTGGCACTTGCCCCAAAAGCAATGAGAATCCTGCTCAGATGTCACTCACTCTGAGATGCTGGGAGACGTTCGTAAAGCGTCCCATGTTTTCCCTGAGCAACTGTGTTTGGCCAGTACCTTCAGTGACATTCCCACATCTGCTGCAGCCCCCACAGAGGCTCACCATTTAGCCTCCTCAGATTTCCCTCCTCCCCTTGCGCTCTAATGAGACGTGAATCGTTCCTGGCTGGGATGTCCACCTGCAAGCTGGGAAAGGCAGCGTAGCAACATTTAGGCAGAAATTCTGGGC
>PVKS010007478.1:0-64678 GCA_004027875.1 Aplodontia rufa | reverse complement strand
ATTTTGGACCCATTCATCCAGTGAGGGACATCTGGGTTGTTTCCATAGCCTAGCAATAGTAAATTGTGCTGCTATGAACATAGATATTGCTGTGTCAGGATTCTTAATCTAAAATATGTCATTAGGATAGCCAATGAGAATGCCTAATTGAGATTTTTCAAATGTTTTTCTGTTTATTTTAGTAAAGTCTATATTTATCACAGGGAAATAGTAGATGAGTTTTTTCCTGAATCAAAAACTTTACTTTGGTAAAAGAGAATTCCTCCACCCCTGATTTTTTTTTTAAATAAACTAGCATATACAGAAGGATTTGTGTGTATTTATTTATTTTTGGTAGATCTGAATGTATTGCCTAATTTACAGTCCAGCACATTCAGGGGATATTATTTAAAATGATCATCATGATTTCAGAGCCACTGCCTTTCAAAAGAGAGGTTGACTGTGGAGTGGATGCCTGTAGGAAAGAGCATGTAGAAACAGTGGGAAAGTCCATTCAGGATTTTGAGAAGCCGTAATGGGCCAAGTTGTATTGTCAGTCTGAGGTCTAGAAACTTTTTCTAGAAGGTACCTGAATGCTCTTTCACAGCTGAGGGATGTTTCAGGGGATCTGAGCTGGGTGCTCTCTGTAATCTCTTGAAGGACAGGATGTTCTGCACCTGCTTTTAAAGTTTTTTTTTATCTTCTCTTGTTAAAAGCTAAAGAACTGGTTTTAATAGTGACTGTGGTAGACTGAGGACACTTTGCTTTTGACAGAATACCATTTAACCACCAGCAGTCCCACTGTGCACCATTTCAACTCTCCAGTTACTGTCACTAGTGAAGTCTGGGTGTCTACTGAGAAAGAACATTAGAGGGAACAACATCTGAGCTTTGCATTTTAGCCTTAGGATGTCCTGAGCCCAGACAGTGGTAAGCACTCCAGTTTCAAAAGATGGATTCCCAGGATGAGAGCCAACACTGTGGAGTTACTCAGGAATGGAAGTTCTTCCATGTAATTTCTTGGGCACTGGAGTGGGGTACTTGGTGTGTTAGATCTGGTCCTTAAGAAGGAATCCAAGGTAGAGGCTTTACAGGGACCGAAAATGTTACCATCATGATAAGGACCAGACAGTATCCTCAGTGACCACAGACTTGGTTGATGGTATTGAGGAGGAGTCCTGAGGGGCTTGGTAGGTGTCACTTAAAAATATTTAGGAATCTCCCTAGGATACCTGGAGACATATGGAGTGGGGCAGGGAGAAGGGGAGGGATTAGGAAGGACATCTAGGAGACTGGAGGGAGGGAGTATGGGGGAATCAACTCAGAAGGAGATCTCTGAACTCCATGAGAAGTCCATTTAACACAGGTGTTCTTTTGGGGTAAAAATAGAACCATGGGAGATCCACAGGGGGAAACCATGGCATGGCATCAGCCTTGGCTAACTATGTGAATATACATTTGTTCTTGATTGTTTGGTAATGATTCCCCCTCAATTGTAAGTTCATATTCAACTAATAAAAAATTTTTTGAGGAAGCTCCTAGCTTCAGAGGTGTATAGATGGGTACTTAAGCAACTAATGAATTCAGGTACTTGCTCCAGGCTTGACAAATCTATTTTATCTATTGTATTCCTCACTAGTTAGTACCTGTTGTTTTGGGTGAAGATTTCAGGGCCTATATTTAAATAGATGATGTTTAAATTTGCTATCAATTGAATAGGGGAGGGTAAACAAAATTTAAGAAGCCATAGGGTGTCTATGATTTCTAAGCAACTCTCTGGCTTGTTTGAAAACCTATTACTGGCCATTGTGTTTCAGCATGAAGGAGCTGAACCTCATTAACTTTAAAATTTATTTTTTTTATTTTTAAGAGAGAGGAACAGTGGGAGATCGAGAAAGAGAGAATCAATTTTATTTGGTTTTTCATGTGTCTTTTGTTGCCCCAACACTTTGTTGTGTATGTGATGCTGAGGTTCAAACTCCATTCCTTGCCCCTGCCAGGCAAGTGCCTTAACTACTGAGCTACCACTTCAGCCCTGCTCATTAACTTTTAAAAAAAATGAGTATTTTTATTATGGGAGCATTTCAAGCAGAATAATACCATGAACCCTCATGTCCATGACTCAGCTTCAACACCTATCAATGTGGCAGTTTTTCTGCCTTGCCTCCAACTGGTCACCCTCCCATGACTGTCCCACAGGACATTTGTAAATGTTCTCAGCATGTGGTGCTAAAATAGAGACTGCCTTTCTTGAATGTAATGATGCTGTCAGTGTAACATTCTTCCAAATCAGTGTAATTCTATTCATGTCATGCAGGATCAAGTATCACATTTCCACCACTGAAAATACAAAAGTGTAAACAAAAATATAAATATTTAAAAAAACAGAAAAACTAAAACCAAGCAAGACCCACACATTGCAATTGGTGGGTATGTTATTTATGCAATTGCTTATCTATAGGCTTTAGATAAGCCTATAGAAACTGTGGGTGGGTTCTCTGTGTGTTTTCAGCTTGAATTATGCTGATTGTATTCCTGTGGTAATTAGCATGTTCTATTCCTTGCATTTCCTGTAAATTGTTGATTTAGAGGTCTGATCATGTTCTGTTTTTTAAACAAGAGTCTAGGATAGGTGGCATGTTCTATTATCTACCCCCCTTTTATTTTTTTGCAAAATGTGTGTTTTTTCTTTATACTGATACCTTTATACAATACTCTTGTCTACTCGAGTTTGGGGTTTATTCTCTGTTTTCTTTCTATTGAACACTTAAATTAATCTGATCTTTTTTCCTCCCTTTTCTCCTCTGAGCTAGGGAGTTCAAGAAATCTCTTTTTGATCCCAGCTTAAATCTATGAATCTGTGAACATAGCTGTTTCCAGAACTTCACTGCATTCCCACTTCTCCTGACAGCTATACCAAAACTGCTCTGTTGATGCTATGTCATTTTGTCTTAGTTCTCAGGTAAGTATGTACTTAATGCTGGCTGCCACTGCTGTCTGCCCATCAGTTCTGAAGCTCTCCTATAACAGATGTCCCAGGAGGCCGTGGGAAGTATTTGCTAAGTGGCATGTTCAAGGCTGCTTGCCCTTTATCTTATACTTCAAGGTCAGGGTGGCTGATAAAAACAATCCTTGGCCTATCTTATCTTTGCTCTGGTATCTTTAATATTTTACTCTAATGTCTTCTGTCATAAAGTGCCATCAAAGTCTCCTGCTGATCTGATATTCTTGCACATTTGACTTGGTAATCTGTGCCTGGATACTCAAAGGCATGCCTTTTATATTTACTCTTTAAAACCCATAGTTTCATGGCTTCGGCTGCTTGGAGTTAATTTTTCCAGGGACATGATGTGTTGCTTTAACATGGGATTATGAGTGTTCTTTTTATTCTCCCTGTTGAGCAGAAATCTTTCTTTTTCTTTTTTTTTAAAGAGAGAGAGAGTGAGGCAGGGGGAATCAATTTTATTTATTTTTTCATCTGGCCTTTGTTTTTCTGACACTTAGTTGTGTATGTGGTGCTGGGTTTTGAACCTGGATCCTCACACATGCCAGGCAAGCACGCCAAGAGCTGAGCCACCGCTCCAGACCTGTAAAGAGGTTTCTTAAACAGGATTTACAGTTCACTTGCTTCTTTATTGACTTAGGACCTCCCATCACATGTATGTTAGATCTTGTTGCCCATCTTCTATATCTGTCATTTTCTCTTAAATCCTTTTAGGCCCTTTACAATTTGTTTCAATTTAACAACGTATTTCCCATCTTCTAGTTCATTTAAAGTACTATTTATTTTTTATTTGATTTTATCCTTTATTTCTGAAATGATTATTTTCTTTTACTTCTAATTCTTACTTCTTTTGTCTCCATTTTTAAATCTTCACTTTTCTCCAGTCAACTCGTTTGAGTTTTAAGAATTCTGATATATGCTTTTTTTTTATACCAGGGATTGAACCCAAGGACACGTACCTGCTGAGCCACATCCATAGCCACTTATATTTTTTATTTTGAGACAGTCTTGCTAATTTGCTTAGAGTTTTGCTAAAATGCAGAGGTTGTTTTTTTGAATTTGTGATCCTCCTGCCTCAGCCTTCTTAGCTGCTGGGATTACAGGCTTGCACCACCATGCCTGGCTTGATATGTGCTATTTTTTGATAGCCTCTATCAAATGCTGAATTTCTTTTTGCCCATATTAAACTATTAAGTTGTTTTATTTTACATCCTCCTGGCCTGATTCTATTGTCTATTTCAGGGATATCACTTTGCTCATTAGTTTTCTTTAAAAAAATAGATATTTAGAATTCATCTGTCGCTCTTTTCTGTTACACTTTTAGGAGGTTGGGGCCAGTGTCACTTTTCTAGCATCGTAGATCTGGGCAGCCCTCTTTTATTGTTGCCATGAAATTGTGAAATATGGACTCCACTTCCTTAACCCTAAGATCTTTCTTTCTTTTGTCCCTACTCTCACTTCCCACCCATCCACACCTTTCTACCCATCCACGATGTTGTACTTTTCTTAGAGTCTAAACTTTTCTTACAGTCTAATTACAGTTTTTTCTTGTGGTTGGACTTTGTCCTAAGTCATTAGTTCTAGAACATTCTAGCACGTTAGACATAAATGCCCCCTTGCAGTGCCCTCGGTGCCCACTAGTAAAATTAGATCCTGCAAAGTCCTCTCCCAATTTCTGTGGGCATTCTCAGAAAGATCTCTGAACTTTCCACAGAGTAGCTGATGATAATTCTTGTAGCTGTTGATGGGTTTTCCCCACCTTCACATATGGGGTTCCTAGGACACCTTATCACTTCCTGCTGTTAAAGATGTTTTCTGTTGTTTTTGATTCCGCTCTATTTGCCCATTTTTATGGTTGAGGAGATTCAACAACTGTGCTCCCACTCCTGCAGCCACTGCCTCCTTCCCAGAGTCTGTATTGACTTTTTAGCTATAATCATTTAACCTTTGTTGTCTACCAAAACGGGACCAAAATGAAGTAATTCACTTGTAGCTGCTTTAAAAAATGTTTCTCTTTCAAAGTTGTTACTAAAATTCGTTGCAAATAAAAGCTAGTGGTTGTAAACGATCTGAAAACTGATTAGTATGGAAATGAACCCTTCATGCCGTCCTGATGTTGGCTTTCTTAGCTTATTGTTTATGACAAACATGAGGTTGAAATCATCCATGTACTAGGAAGCTCATTGCTAAGCTGTTGTTTCTGATCAAAATTTATAAGAAGTGATACCCTTTTACCATTATTTGTTTGATATAAGATTCCTTGAGTTCTGAAGAAAGTAGCGCTGGTTTTTTTGTTTGTTTGTTTGTTGTGTTTTGAAAGAATTAAACCACATTTGTACTTTTAATACCGTCTAATAAAGATAATGTCATTACTTAATTAGGTGCATTTTCTCTCATCTTTTTTTCCAGTGAAAGTTTTGCATATCTCTAGCTATAGTAATTGGGGAAAAAAGTAGTACCAAGGCTTGACATAATATTAATTTAGATTTCCAAAAATATTAAATTCCCTTCCTCCAACTTGAGTTTATTCCAGATTTTAATTACCATACTGAAAGTTTGCAATTTTAGTATTACTCCCCCCTTGCTTTTAGGAATGGCCATTATTCCAAAAGAAAGAAAGAAGTAAAACTTTTGTAATGGACATATCAGAAACTTCTTTTTTTAATTCTGGAAAACACAAAAAGACATTTTCAAATGTTTCCTCTTGTTTTCTACGAAGAGGAGAGATCATTTTGCACACAAGGCTGCTCATTAAGAATACTTTGCAAAAGGGAAGTAGACTTAATGTGTTGTTTTAAGTGAATGTCACCCCAGAAAAGCTAAGAGAAAAGTGAGCAGTCATTAAGCAAATTGAACAGCAATTGTTCTGATGAATGTTGAAACAAATTTGAATAAACCAATTTTGTCCATTAGTGTGCTTTTAAACCAGTGCAATTGTTTTGGTCTAATTATTTTCTATTTTGTTTATTCAAATGTAGAATGGCTGCAGAATTAACTGTTGTAACAATTATCTGATTAGCATTTTGAGGAAATTGGTGAAATGCCTGTTATTTGAGAGGGCACTGTGCAAGAACATTGCCTATGTAAGGATAAGCCTGTGATCTCAGCTGTTTTCACCCACTGCGTGGGGCTCAGATGCCCCTGTGGATGAACATGGGCTGTGGATGTGGGAGCTGAGTCCTCAGACTTGGTCCAGCAGATTGCAGTCTGGTGTGCTGCAGAGGTTGTCTTTGTCACCTGTGTCACTATTCTGGAGTCTTGCAGCTGTGACTGGTACATTCTGCAACATTTCCGACCTCAAAAGCTTGGGGATTCAAGAAATCTGTGCCTGACTGGTTGCCAAGTCCCATCAAGGGGACCCATCACGAGGCCGATTTCTAGGTGTAAAAGCCAGGCAGATTCTATCACTCAAGAAAATATGTTTTTGCAGGTTTGCTTTGAGTTCCAAGATACAGATCCTGGTACAGTTATGGCTGAAGTTTGAGAATCACTGGTCTAGGGTATCTCAATTACTGGACTTTGTCAAAGTGCCAGGCTCATGTCCTCTTGAATTCCTTTAAGGTCAGATGGCAGTGCAATTCTCAGTTCTCCTTCTGTTGAACTAAGAAAGATAGATTGGAGTTTCTGTTAGTTCAGACAGGAAAACAGACAATTGCAGTACTGTGGATCAGCGCTAAGGCTTTCAGAAATGTGCATGTGTGAAGTGGGGAAGGGGAAGGGTAGGCCCCTCTAGAAGTGGTATTTTATAAGGACATATGTATGTGATTGTTACTCACCCTGGCTATAACCTTGCAGTCTGCCCAGGACTCTTAGAATAAGTTGTGTCCTTTCAAGTCCGCCATTTTCCATTTTGCACAAAACACTGCCTCATCCTTTGCTCTCCTTTGGCTATTTAAAGGTATTAGGCTTCCGCTCTGGGTCCACCATGGCCCTTCTCCCTGGCCTCCTGGTGTACCTCAGATTCTAGCTCCTGGGTGGCCCTTGCAGTCCTCTTGGACTCCCAGTGTAGGTAGGGCAGGTTGGCTCTGATTACAGCAGATTTTTTCACACTCACAACATTGTAATTACAGAATTGTATAATTATTAGTTTGTGGCTCATCCTGGAGCTAAATATAAACTATGGTGGGGGGGGTCTTCACTGCTGTAAATGGCCCAGCACAGAGTAGGCCTTCAGGGTGTGTTTTTGGATGAATAACTTCTGGGGACATCTTCACCTTTATTTCAGGAACATGGGGGCAGGTTAATATATCCACTTTTGATAGAATGGTCACCTAATGAGTTTTAGGAAGGCTCATCTATTGCTGCCACTGGATAGCTGGGTCCCTGGAAAGGGAACAGTGGCATCTCATAGATTGGTTCTAATCCTGGTTGTGAATGTGGATCACCTGAGAGAGAAAGCTGCTGAGTGTTAGTATTCCAGAGGCATGGCAGTGGGACAGGTCCTTCACTCTTGGAGATGGTCATGACAAAGTCATAATACCTGGGTCAGAAGCCAGCAAGCAGCCTAACTATTAAGGTGACAATGGGAAGTTTTCAGGGAAGTGACCATTGTCCCATCTCTCCTGGGACTTCCAAGAATCACTGCCTCCTTTACTCAAAGAAATGGATGTTGGGATGCAGGGTATCCTCCCACACACTTCCAATTCCAGCTAAAAGAATAGAGATGCACTCTTTTGCTTATTTTAGCCAGTTTTCCTTGTCCTGGCTAAAGCTAGGCTTGACATTCCTGTCTAGAATGTTAGAGCTTGAGAATTGCTCACCCAAGTTCAGAGAAGCAGCAGCATTTCCAGCCTCTGATCCCACCTCTAGACTTAGCTGACTGTTACAAAGCAGGATCTACTACTGTTTTCCCCCTACCGATTCAAGTTGATCTGCAGGACAGTGATCAATGCCAGTCCCCATTTCTCCAGCTACTGCCTCAGATAAAAATTGCTTTCTGAAAAACTTATTGGTACTTTCACTTTTACTTCCTTTGGTGTAAGGCAGCCCCGTGACTGTGAGATGATAATTTTGAAAACTGAAATAGAAGGAAAAATGTTTGCTCAATGTGTGGGATAGAGGAAAGTTGTGACAGGCTCATTAAAAGTGAAAGTTTAGAAGATATTCATGAGCAAAATGTATCAATTTACTTGCAATGTTGAAAATTAGCATAATTATTAATTTAAGTCAAGTGAAATTCCTAGCATTTTTCAGAGATAGAAAATTCAAGAGGCTGTTCTAAAGAGTAGATTATAGTTGAAGATGAGGTTTGAAAAATGTGTCAGGGAAATGATCTAGCTGTCAGGATGAATAAAAAACACAATGTGGCAGAAATGTCTAATAGGATATTATTCAGCCTTTAACAGGAAGTTCTGAAACATGATACAACATGGATGAACCTAGAAGACATACTGAATTAAATAAGTGAGGCACAAGGACAAACTATGAACTGATTCCATTTATACGAGGTACTAAGAGAAACGGAATTCGTGGAGACAAATGATAACCAGGGGTAGGAGGGAGGAATTATGCAAATTATTCAGTGGGCATAGTGTTTGTTTGGAATGATAAAAATTGTAGAAATGGTTGATAATGATAGTTATACAACAGTGTGACTTAATTCCTCTTGACCACGCACTTGATGAATGGTTAAAATAGTTATGTATATTTTGTCACAATAAATTTCTTAAATGCACCCTTGCCATATGTATGCATGTATATATATATATATATATATATACACACACACATATATGTATATATGCATGTATGTAAATGTAATCCAGTTCCTAAGTTAGTAATACTTCATTTGATATCATTAGAATTAGATGCCATAGAATTAGAACAAAAATGTAGAGTGTCCATTTTTTATATCCTAAAGTTTTTCCCTGCCAAGCTTGCAGCAATTGGCACTTTGCAGAATTCTGAATTTCCTGACAGGAGGCAATGGTTTGTGGAGCAGTCCTTTGGCTTTGGAGAGCAATGCTAATGTGCAGTGCAGACATGGAAGCCACAGATTCTTGCGAGAGTTGGCTGCACCTATCTATGGAGCTTTCAGCCCTGAGGATGTACTTGGGACTGGGCCCCTCCTTTGTACCTGCTGTAGCTGGAGACTTAAGCTGGCCTGTGACTGGTGTGGCTAACCTTTGCCATGTTCCTTGTGAACTGTTCCATTTACTTTGTTCTTAGCTGTTCTTTAAGTTAAGGAAGTTAATGTTGAAAGAAGTGAACACCCCCCACACACCCCAAACTTAAAAGATAGTAAGGACCTTGTTTATTGGATTGTAGTCCACAGTACATCTTCTCTGATGCATATTTCAATATGTGCCTTCCAGAAATCAAAACAAGGAAATCTAGGTATTTACAACAGGAGCTGTACTGGACTATCAGAAAAAACCCACTGGAAATGAGAAAGTTGTTCTTTTCTACTCAAGGATGTATCCTCACAGGTTGTGCTTATCAAATCCAGACCTTATCTAATTCCCCAAAGACCGACTTGGTATTGACCTAGGAAGGCTTCCTCTCTTGAGGTATTTTTATCTATGAACAGAAAAGGAAGTCTGCTTCCTCAAACCCTGAGCTGTAGTTTTTGTAAGATTACTGAATAGGAAATATATTGATTATTTCCATGAAAGTCTTCACTGCTGGTAACAATAGCTGATCATTTTACAAGGCTGTCTCGTCATTATCTGAAGGCTTAAACTGCAACAAATATGGAAACCAATTTTGTACAATCACTGAATATCCTGTACCTGATAGAGTACTGAGACCTGGCATAAAAATAGAAAATTTCTTTACTTTTTAAAAGCTAAACAGAAATCTACATTATTCAAAGAAATTGTTTTCAGGTTCCAGACAATGGAGTTATTTATCTCATGTCTAAAACTATATAAATTCTAATGGTGAGTTCTACCAAGATAAGTACACTAGTCTCTGTATTACTAGATTAAAGGTATATTTGAACTTTCTCTTACCTAGAAAGTCCTTTGGATATGGCAGAATGGTGAATCCTGTGTGATGCATTTGGGGTAATCTCAAGCTCATGGGGAGTTTAGGAGTTTATAGTTGTTAGCTCATTTGATTTCTTTTTAATGTATGCAATTCTCCCCTGAAAAGTGCATTTGATCTTGTTTTATTTTTATGATATGTAAAACAATATTAGAGCCAGGTGAAGTGGTGCATGCCTGTAACCCCAGTGGGTTGAGAGGTTGGGACAGGAGGATTGCAAGCTCAAAGCAAAAGAAAAAAGGACTGGGGATGTGTCGCTCAGTGCTTACGCATCCTGGGGTTCAATCCCTGGTACCAAACAACAACCATATAGGAGGTTACTTAAAATGATTTGCCACCAAGTGAAACTGACTTTCAAGAGAACTCATAAGCTAACAGCCTAGATTGGAGTAATGCTGAGCAGGATGATGCCCTATGAGTCAGCCCTCCTTCCCTTCTGCACCTTCACATTTCCTGTCCTGCAGTCATTCCTCCACTTCGTGCTTACTAAGCACTTACTGTTTTCCTGGCACCCTGTGAGGCATCGTGTTTCAGAGAAGGACCTGACTTTGGATTCTGGGAGTTCACAGTTTGGGAGTTGAGGGCCACTTTTTCTTGAATCACTGCACACCTTCAAACTTGGAGAATTCTGCTTTTGCCTCTCCTCTTCTTGAATACACATGCAAACATATACATGCACCTGAAAGTACAAAGTCTACCTGTCTCCACTCTCCCAGCTTCACCCCTCCTGGCCTCGTCCCCTGGAGCCTTTCAGGGTCCTTCTGGCAGCAGCACCATGGCTGCTTCCCTTGATGGCTGTGATGGGTTTGTCACTATTTTTAAAAAAGGTGGGGGGACAGTGAGAGAGAGAAAGACAGGAACAACTTTATTTAGTTTCTCATCTGGTCTTTTCATTGTTCCAACACTTAGTTGTGTACGTGGTTTGAACCTGAGTCCTCACACATACCAGGCAAGTGCTGTAACGAGTGAGTCACCACTTCAGCCCTGTTTGTCACCTCTTAATAATTCTATTTCTTTGCATTGCCTGTCTGTTACACAGGGTTGTGGGTTCCACATCAGCTTCTATGTCTAGTTGTGCGATTAGTAGGTATGTGTTGCAGAAAGAGCTTGAATGATTCAGGTGGCAGCCTGCTCTAGTAGAATGGGACATTTCAGGGTTCTCCACTCTCTATTGTGTGGCTTCCTGCAGTTCATGTGGATGATCCAGAGCAAGAACATTTTTTGAGGACTTGGATGTCACTGAATTCCTACTCTCCCTTCCTCACCTTAATTCTACTTCTGGTATCATCTATTTGTTTTTAAAGCCACCAGGGTGTTGTGGGCAATGACCAGGATCCTTCCATCTTGGTTTTCATGCACTGTATTCCTGTGGGGATATAAAAGTATGTCAGAAGCATATGGCAAACAAATCATTACCTTTTTTATGACGAATTGTGGTTAAACAGTACATGAACCAAAGAGTAGATGGAGTACAGCCTGGACTCTCAATTAGTCTGTTAGTTGACACATTGTAAAAAATGTAGGTGTCTTGAATATTTTATTTTTGCTTAAAAATGAAAGATGGATGGCTGGTGTATCTTTAGATAGAGGGTCAGCTTTTTCTTTGCATTTTGATTGATTGGTAGAGCTCAGGAGAGTTCTGAGTTCTATTTGCCATACACTGCACCCAGTTTGCAAGATCTTCAAGTTCTAATTCCAGTTTCTTTGAATGTTGTCCTTGTGAAATACTCTGAGTGCAGAGTCTCCCTACCTTTTTGTGAATTGGAAGCCCACCCCAATCTTCTACTTATGTTTCACCCACATTGGATTCAACAGTAGATCTTTTGTAATTGAGCTGCTATTCTAGTCATTCTTATCAAAGGATTGTCAGCTCTCCCCCATTACATGCACACATCCACCTTTCATCAGTTTTCATAACATGGACTTTACACATGTAATTTCTCTCTAAGACAGTATCTAGCACTACTTTGATAAACAGAGTCTGAAATAAAATCAGGTGACTCAGATCTTGTGAGTAGAGATAAAGCTAATCGGTAAGCACCTTGGGCTCTGATCAGTCTGCCTTACAAACAAGAGCCACTAGGTCATTTAACTCAGAGTTAAAAGAGCTTCTACTTTTGATGTCTGCTTAGTGTTTGATGGCATGATGTTGGAAAGATGTGGTCCAGCCCACAAGCACAACTGTGTAGAACAACTAAAAGTAATGATTACTCAATTTTTTTAATGATAAGATTGAAAATACTACTAGAGGGGCTCACAGACTCAACTAGAGTTCAGAGTATGCAGATAAGAAATAGCCAGGGCAGCTGATGAAGGTTTTAGGCCATAGCTGGGCCTTGAATTGTTGAATTTTAAAAAAATAGCTTCTTTAAAAATTGCAATAAAATAAACATAATATAAACTATGCCTTACATAAATTATATTCACAGTGTTGTACAACTATCACCAATAGCTATTTCTGGAACTTTTTCATCATCCCGGACAGAAATGCCACTCATTAAACTAACCCATCCCCTGGTAGCCTCGATTCTACTTTCTGTGTCTGGGTTATCCTATTCTAGGTACCTCATGTATGTGGAATCATGGTCTTTGGGGTCTGGCTTCTTTAACTTGCCATGATGGTTTCAGTGTTCCTTTGTTGTAACGTGTATCACATTTCATTCCTTTTTATGGCTCAGTAGTATTCGATTGCATGGATATACCACATTGTCTTCAGTCATCTATTAATGGACATTTGGGTTGTTTCACTGACTGTTGTGAAAAGTACCGTTAAGAACATTGGTTTACAAGTATCTAAGTCCCTGCTTTCAATACTTTTGGACATGGTTAAATTTTACACCAGTAGTGGGATAGACATCCAAAGTACCTTATAAAGCTTTGAGAAACAGCATGGTGTTTCTTCTACTTTGTACTGTTGTTAAAATCTGACCTAGTTGACTGTTCATAAGTGCCCCCATTGTTAAGAGGCCGTATTTATGCTTTTACAAGGAAGTACTTTTTTGGCTCAGCAGTTAGCAAGTTACCCAAGGTAAGTTCTTACTGGTTGCACCTGGATTCCTAGCCTTGTGTTCATTAGAAGAGTTGGACCCCAGAGTGCTGAGTTTTGCCATCTATCATTTTCTTTTTGGTTTGTTAATTAACATATGTTCAGGGGACAGAAAACAGGTCTTATTATTAGCTTTAGACAAACATAATTAAGGAAGCACATTTATTACTGCAAAAAGTCCAAATATAGATAAAACACAATTCAAAAAAACATTTGTTGAGAACTTGCTGTGTTCCAGACTCACTTCAAAATGTAGAATTTCAGATCAGTTTGCAGCTCAGTTGTAATGCCTGTTTGAAAGATGTTCCTTTAATATGAATTTTGACTTTTTTCATGAATCCATATTTATTTAATTATAAGTCTATTATAACAATATTCAAGATAGTTTGGAAGCAGGAGAATAAACATTACTCACACTCCCACCACAGTAAAACTCTATTTTCATTTTAAAGAGTGAGTCTGAGGGTTGAACTTAAGAATCATTTATTTTAAAATGAAACCCTGAATGTGTGTGTTGGTAAATACTATTTTGTAAAACTAAGTACTGATCTCATTTGCAGGCCCCCAGTTTGCAGTTTTGTGTAGCTATTTTTTTTCGCAAGGAAGAGGGACAGTGAGACAACGAGAGTGGGTGGGGAGAGAGAGAATCAATTTTATTTACTTTTCATGTGACTTTCATTGCTTCAGGACTTCGTTGTGTATGTGGTGCTGGGGTTTGAAATTGCATACTAGTGCATGCCAGGCAAGCACTGTAACCACTGAGCCACCACTCCAGCACTCTCTGTTGTTGCTTTAATCAATGAAATAAGCCACTCATTTCTTGGTGGAGCATAGAACTGACATATGATGTCTTGTGGGGGCAAAGCAGTGGACTGCTGGCATCCGTGAAAGGGACAGGGTGTTTAGGAGCCTGTCCTCCCTTCACTCTTCTATATGCTCAGGGATTGAAGGGGATGCTTTTGTGACTGAGCTAGAGAACATAGTGCAGTTTGGATGCTTGCTTAGGGGCTCTGTGACCGTGCATTGGGTGTAGGAGGTAAGATGTGAATGAGGCCCACTTGTGAGCATCAGATCAAGCCCAGTAGGTGGTGGTTTGAACATGTTGGTGGAATTTAGTGATGGCCGTTCATGACCAGGAGGGATTGGGGAAGGATGTCAGCTGGACTTCCCACATGGCAGGGAGCTGGCTGATAAATAAGATGTGTCTAGGGAGAGAGATGGTCAGACAGATGGGTATGGCAAGGGATGGAGAATGTTGTCAGGGTCCTTAGCCAGTGAACCTGAGGACAGGCAGGCTAGGACTGAGGAAACCAGATGGAAAGGAATCCCAGGAAAATGCTCCAAGTTTCCAGGAGACCAGAGTTCCCCCTATTACAGCTTTGAGTCTGGGCACCTTGGTTAAGAAACCTGTATTTGGTCTCTAGGTTATGAGGTACGTCAAAGTAGAGATGGGGGTTGGCAGAGAAGAATTTGAGGATGGGGTGTTCTTGCTGTGAGGTCCCAAATGGCTTGTCTAGGCTAGATTAGCCAGTATAGAAATGGTTCCAGGATGTGTGATAGAGGTTCCAAAGGCAAGATGGCTAGGATGTGCTGCTACAGAGAAGTCAGGCAGGGAGGGCTCTAGGGGTCACCAGGGGAGCCATTCATGTAAAGGAAGTGGGTAAGATCGGACTGATGTTGGGGGCGATAAGGAGTTCTGGTTCTAGAATTAGTGTTCCTGATGTTTGTTGTGTGTTTTCTGAGTGCCCAAGACAGATCCAAGAGCTTTGCACTATAACCTTATGATTGCTGTTCCCACTTTGTAGATGAGGAACCTGAGGCAGAACAAGTGACTTGTCCTAGAATCACACATTTAGTAGATGATACCTACAGGGCATGCACCACTTAAAAGTTGTGCTTCTATTTAGTCTGTTAAAATGCTCACTCACTGGGGCTGGGGCAGTGGCTCAGTGGTTATGGTGCCTACCTGGCATGAGTATATAGCACCACATACACAACAATGTGTTTGAGCAATGAAAGTCACGTGAAAAACTAATTAAAATTGATTATGTCTTTCTCTCTCACTCACTGTCCCTCTCTTTAAAAAAGAAAAAAAAAATGTTCACTCACTGTGGTTGCTGGTACTTATTAAAATCTTCCCAGTCCTATTTTAAGCTCCTTGCACACCTCATTGATTCTCATAAGAACTCTATGAATGAGAGCATTTTTTATTCTCATTCTCCATGTGTGCCAAGTGTATAATGTTGGACAGAGTTCAAATGACCTGCCTTAGGTCACATAGCTAGGACTTGTCTATATCACCATCCAGTATTTATTTCATTAAACTGTTGTATTCCTATAAGCCTTTAACAAGGTACTTATTAAAAGGTTGAACTGATTGTATTATATGCCAGTGTAAATTCTTTTGGATTTTTTTGGGATCAAGTTTACTATCAATATGATGAACATATTGATTTAGAATTCTTAATTTTTTGTTGTTAGTACTGGAGATTGGACCCAGGATCATGGCAGCTGAGCCACATCCCTTTCCCTTTTTATATTTTTTTAAATTTTGAGACAGGGCTTCCCTAAATTGCCGAGGCTAGCTTTGAACCTGCAATCTTCCTACTTCAACTTTCTAAGCTTCTGGGATTATAGTATGTGATGTGCATCCAGCCTAGAATTCTTCCTTTCTTAAAAGAGAGACATAATTGGAAGTAATAACATCTTCATTCATTGCTGCTTGCATTTGCATTATTTACTGCTCTGTACAACTCTGAAGATAATCCCAAGACTCCCTGTCCTTAACCTGGCTGCTCTGTTCAGATGCAGAGCCTCCTGCACCCAGTACCTCCCTGGTGGCACCTCTCATGTTGTGTGCGCTTAATAACATTTAATTATTATAACTGATATTATTGTTACCTTCTGCAAACCAAGGTGGCTGGGAAGCTTTTTGATATGGGATGCCTCAGTTTGACACCATGGGGCTACAGTTGTGCCTCTGGGTGAAATATTTGTCAGGATAATAAACAGAAATGGAGACTGGTCATCTGAACATGCACCTGTGGGGGACACTTGTGGCCTTTCTTTGAGCACCTTTGGTTGTGTCCCTGTCCCTACTCTTTTCACTTGTGAGTTGGTCTACTGTTTCCTCCTGCTGGTTTACTTGTCCCCCACTACCGTCTGCTCACTGTCACCACTAGTTATGCCCTTGCAACTTTACCCCTGGAGCCAATAGAAATTTCCACTCAACTGCAATGGCACTCTTGGCTTTCCTGTGGTCTCTTTGTAAGCAAATTGGGGGGCCTTTGTTCATTCCTGTGACCTCGCTATGGCATCTGCCTCAGAGCCCTCAGCTGTGAAGTTTTCTGATGTGTTACCTTCTTTGCCATGTCTCTGGAGCCTCTCTCCTTCCTTTCTGGTGGTTCTTCTTGGAAAAAAAAATCTCTCATGGCTCTTTCCTACTCTCTCAGCTCATAGAACCCTATAAGTTGGTACTTGTTTGTTTTTTTTTTTTTAATCTTTGATGACTTGATACTGTTGTGTTTTTTATTTTAACTTCACAACTCTTCTTTGTGCCACTGTCATCTGAACTTCAGGTCGGAAGTCATTGACTTCTGAGAAGTCCATTTATGCACCAGTTAGCAGATGCAAGCTGGCGTCTGCTCTCCTGTCCCAGTCCCTATCTGATCTTGTCCCTGTCTTCCCACCCTGCTGTCCTGAACTTGCTGCCTGCAGAAGGAAATGAAAGCCCTTAGGGAACTCTGTACAGGTATTGCCATAGCCCACCCCACCCAGGGACTTTTCTTCTGCACCTGTCACACGGGTCATCCATGAGAAGCTATGATGATTAGCATGTTCTTCCTCTGATTGCTTCTCCTCTTACTCAACTCTGTCCATAGGTTATCATCACTTTCAACTGTACACCAGCACTTCCTTTTTTAAAAATTTATTCAGCATAGTCTTACATATTGAGGGGAATTGTTACATATTCATGTATACTTAGATATTGACTAAACTAAGCCAAATCCTTGTCCAGTGTCTCCCCTGCTTCATCCATTCCCCTATCTCATGTCTCCTCTCCAACTACCCCATGCTATGGATAGAAATGAACATGTACATGTATTTTAATTATTGAAATATCTGAGTTAATACACCTGCCTAAATATTGTTTGGCTTCTCATGGGAGTCGAGTGAACCCAGTCGTATTGATAACCCCCCCTTTTCCCTTTCTTCTTTCTCCCCCTATCTTCATAGTTATGGTTCCCCAGCTTATGTGAAATTTCAAGTTTCACATGAGCACTTTTGACTCTTTTCCTTGGATTTGGTGGCTTTTCCGGTATCTTACTGTGGATGTCACTTTTCAGTGGAAAACTTACAGTCTACACGGTCTCTCTGGAACATTCCAAGTACTTATATACCCAGATGTGCAGGGCTCTTGATCTGGCTTCATCCTACTGACTCTTACCTTGTGCCATCTCTACAAGGAGCCTTGTTTTCCAGCCAGTCTAGTTTCTTTATAGTTTGAAAGGCCTCACCTGCCAATCTCAGCAACATTCAGTTACTCCCTCTTCTCCTCCTTTGCCTTTTCTGATATGATCAGGACCAAGCCTACTTCTTACTTTGTCTTCAGCCCAAAGCTTACACTTGTAGTTGTATTTTACTTATTCTGGCACTTAAGCAGTTTGTTCTTTAAGCTCTGAAGTGTGTCATATTAACATGTACTTTCTTTCCCCCTGGTATGATGCTTTTGTAAATCCTAAGTAACATATATTTGAATACATAGATGCATGCATGAATGAATTGTCTACTGTAAATTGTCTAAGGTTCAAGTTTTGTATTCAGAGTCTAATGTTTGCATCTTCATAAACTAGATGTGCTGGCTTCCTCTTGATGAACCCTGTCTAGTCATTAGGTTGCGCAGCTTGAAACCCAATATCTGCTACAACATATCTCATGGTCTGACCTTAAAAATGGGATTCTCGTTGTCTGCCTTGTTTAGAGATTTGTGAATAGTTCTCCTTTTAGTGAATGCTGCCATATAAGGAGAATTATATAGGAAAAAACTCAATTCACAAAGCCTGAAGAAAGATCTAAGAATGTAATGGTTATGCACATTCTGCCAAAAGAGTGATCTGCTGATTGCTGTTCATATCCATAATGTGAGACTTTTTGTTGTCTCCAATCTGACTGTCAGTGCCATGACAAGGGCCCATAATCAGAATGGAAGCCTGATCGAGTTGTGCATTTAACCCAAAGAGGGTTGTGGCATCCAGCAAGCTGGGACACCAAATGTGACCCTTAAGATTAATTGAGGGTTGCAGAAAATAACTTTCTAGATGAACTTAAACTCTCAAGACAGAACTCCCTTTCTTGCCATAAATAGCAGGCCAGCTTTATTCTATTTTTATTGTGGAGAGCACAGAAGATAGAACTCAGCATTGGGAGAAATGCTTTATTTCATCAAGGAAGATCATACTCAACATGATTTTTATTTTTCTTGGCAGGCTCTTCCCAATCATCTGTGAGTCCAGGGGAATTGTCTCCACCATCTATCAATCCAGCAAAATCAGAGATAATAGTCAATGCTGGTGACAAGATCAGGCTTATATGCACCGATCCAGCCTTTGTCAAGTGGACTTTTGAGACCCTGGATCAGAGGAGTGAGAATAAGCACAATGAATGGATCAGAGAGAAAGCAGAGGCCACCAACACAGGCAAATACACATGTATCAACAGAGGTGGCCTGAGCAACTCCGTTTATGTGTTTGTTAGAGGTAAATGCATGGCTCTCTGCGATGCTCTCTTTTAGGGAACTTCATTTTGGATGACATATAGAAGACTTAGTCATATGTTTAAAAAAAGCAATGGTTTTCCCCAATGCTGGGTCTTGAACCTACTGGCGCTCTACTACTGAGCTATACTCAGCCCTTCCACCTTCTTTATTTATTTATTTATTTATTTATTTATTTATTTAATTTTGAGACAAGATCTTTCTAAGGACTCACCACTGGCCCAGAACTTGAAAACCTCCTGCCTCAGCCTTTTGAATTGAAAGTAAGATCATAGGTATGCGCCGCTGCATCTGGTATATGTCCAAATTTGCTGTCTGGGTCTAGAAAACCTAAAGAAAATGTTTCTTTGTTGGTTTCCAGTTTTTGATACTTGGTGGCTTTAGATGTGACTCCAGCTGGTGGTCTGCAAGCCTGGGCTACTCTTCCTAATGAGATTATTTACCCATTTGTCCGGTTGCTTTGAGTGAACCCTGAGAATAAATCACACCCTTTGGGAAAGCTACATTTTAATGCCTTCAAACACTTAGTAAAAATACTCTGGGGAACCAAAGGCCTGTAAAGGCCCCCAAAGACCAGCTCTTCAAAAGATTTGGCCCACTCTGAGGGAATAAATGTCAGGAAAACACTTGGTCAATTAAGTGTCTCTAGTCAGTCAAAGGTTCTTGTAAAGATGATTCCTTTCAGAAATGATGATATCTTAGAAACAAAAGGAAAAGAAATGTGACAGTTGGATTTCTGTACCTCGTTTCCTATGACGAATTCAATGATCCACCTATTGTGGTTTTTATTATCTTGTTAAGAATAGACTAGCTGGGTGGGGCCATATCTTTTGATTGATGTAAAAATAGAGCTACTGACAATTTGAGAAAGATTCAAGTTACAGGAGGAGAAATAAAGTCCTGGGTCTCGTCCTGGGTTTATTAGGATGAGGATTGTCATTAAAAACAGGCCTGAGGTACAAAACCTTATCCACTGTCTTTTGTACAAACAGTAGATACATTTATTATGGATGGACAATCTGAGATACCTCAAAGAGTCTGTTTTCTCTCTGTAAGTTTTTGCGTAAGATTACCAGTTCTGTCTTCCTTAAGGAATTGTTAGAATTATGCAGATGCTAGCATCCTTTTAGAGGTTAATAAAGCTGACTCGGAAGAGTGCCATGCAATTGACCATGTCTCAGCTTAGTTTATCAGTTGTCCTTTCCTGAGTGGTAGCTGAGAAGCAACATCCACTAATAAGCCACAGCTAAGCTTTGGGGGTACAGTTCCCTGATTGTTGGGCCAGTCTGTGTGCTTTTCTGCAATGTTTGAGAAGGTACTGTATAATCTCCAGGTAGTAATGACATATCATTCTGCTTATCAGTAGGGCAAGTAGACAGCTGGATATATGAGGAAAAGTGGAATTAGCCAAATCACTCACCAGGCTCACACACTTCCGTAACTGAAAATTGCCATCGATTACAGATTTAAGTGGATTGGATACTCTAGTGATCTATGTCATAGTGGTAAAGAAAAGTGGGACATTGTTGTGGAAGCTAGACCCTGATGACTAAAAAGAGTAGACAGAAAAATAAATGACTGTAGATTCAGATATACTTTGACCATGACATTCTTTGAATTATTTTTCAAAATTAAGTGATAAAATAGAATTGTATTTCAATGAAATCATATTCATTTTTGTGGGACACCTGGTATCCAGATGTAAAGGACATCTTGAAAAATTTTTTTCAAAAAAGAGACAGTGAAATAAAGAATTTTATTTAGTTTTTCACGTGGCTTTTGCTGCTCTGACACTCCATTGTGTATGTGATACTGGGGTTCTATCCCATGTCCTCATGCATGCCAGGCAAGCGTGTAACCACTGAGACACTGCTCCAGCCCAACAAAACTTATTT
Organism: Aplodontia rufa; assembly: GCA_004027875.1. Taxonomy (NCBI): domain Eukaryota; kingdom Metazoa; phylum Chordata; class Mammalia; order Rodentia; family Aplodontiidae; genus Aplodontia; species Aplodontia rufa. The sequence continues at coordinate 43,994 of PVKS010007478.1, read as the reverse complement.
TAAATGCAATCTGTTGATCCAATCATTTATCTGCCTTATCATCATAAGGTACAAGGTGGTCTCAGATTTTGTCCATAGAGTACACAGGTTTGTCTGCTTATGTGAGGTCCCTGTCTGATGGAGCCCTTCCCTGTGTCCTGGCATAACAATTAATAGTGTCTCCTTCCACTCACAAGTGTCCTGGCCTGGGCAGTCAAGCATCTTAATGACAGTCCTAAAACTCGTAAGCTCTTCTTGTGCATTTGAAATTATTTGCCTTCCAGAAGTTATATTTGCACATTTCTTTTGAGGAATATGAATAGTGAGGTTCATGTGCTTTTTGGACTGCACAGCCTTCCAGGAGTTTCCTAGATTCTCTTCCAGAATGGGACCATCTGTAGCCTGGCATCTCTGGAGAACCATCTCCTGCCCCTAACAGGAATCATATGACTGACCAACTTGGCTGCTTCTCTGCAGGGCATTGCCTGTTGTAGGAAAAGAATACTGTTGTAATAGAGCAGCCTCATTTTAAGATGTCAAATCTTGGCACTGGTCAGTCTAGGGCTTGAGTTTGGCACTTCAGCTTCCACGGCATGTCACTTGAGAAGGGTTGCTGTCTTGAGACTGGAGTTTTCTTATCCATAAAGGAAATGATACAGGTTGAGTCAAACCTAATCTGGAAGTTGAAATCCTAAATGCTCTGAAATCTGAACCTTTCTGGGCACAAACATGTCATTCAAAAAATTTTGGGATTTGGATTTTGTTTTAGGAGTGTTCACCTGGTAAGTCTTTGCATGTATTCCAAAATCTAAAAAATTCAGAAATCTGAAACACTCTTGCTCCAAAGCATGTTGAATAAGGGATACTCGACCTGTAGTAATGATTGCATATATTTTGAAGATTGATGAAGTGTGTAATGGCCCAACTTTAGCACCTGACACATGAAAAATGTTTAATGCTAACTCTCACTCATTAGTCCTATTTGGATAAATTGTACTTTTGTTTGCACAGTAAAAGGCATTTGAGTCACTAAGGATCACTGTCATGAAAAGCAACATTTTTATTTTTTAAGAATGCTTTCTGTTTCTGAGACCAGCCATTCAAACTCCTAATCTTTGATGTGTTTATAGATCCTGACAGGATTTTCCTAGTTGGACTTACCCTATTCGGGAAAGAAGACAATGACACACTTGTCCGCTGTCCCCTGACGGACCCAGAGGTGACAAATTATTCCCTCAAAGAGTGTGAGGGGAAACCTCTCCCCAATGACCTGATGTTTGTCCCTGACCCCAAAGCTGGCATCACAATCAGAAATGTGAAACGTGCCTACCATCGACTGTGTTTCCGCTGCGTGGCCATCTGGCGGGGCAAGTTGGTGCAGTCAGAGAGATTGATCCTCAAAGTCAGGGCAGGTATGGGTGACTTCTTTCCTTTTTTCTAAGAACTTGGAGAATCTGTTCACCTGAGGATGGCTTTTGTCTTTTCACTGTAATGTAGATGATCAGGGCATGGACCCTTTCTCAGTTTCCCCAGCTTCCAGATAAGGTCAGCTGTGACTACCTCACTTCATGGTAACACCCCTAAGTAACTTGTCCATGGCATGCGGGTTCCTGCCATAGATTGGCACTTAAACCAACTGGCTTAGGTCATCCCATAGCTGCATAATTGTGTCAAGTGTTACGGCCAAGAAAAACCCAGTAGGAGGCTTTGATTAGCCTCAAAATAATTCATTTTTGAATTTACTATTGGCATGTGAATTGACTTTCTCTTTAACCAATTAATTTTAATGCATTCCCAAACTATTCCAGGTCTGATGAGGAAAGTATTAATTGACTCTAGGCCTTGTTATTATTGTGACATTATATAGAATATTCCAGAACCTGGAAGATAATGTAGATTTTGTATCTGAGATTATCTAATTCAACAGCCATTGGCATTCAGCTGTTGAGTAGTTTTTAGTAATGCCTTTGAAAAAATACACCCTTTGAAATTAAGGAAAAATTGACTATTTAAAACCTGTGATTTTCAGAAGCAAGCAAGGTATTATTTGTATAATGTGTGGGAAAGATGTTGTTTGATTAAAAGAATATAATTACTTGTAAGTCACATCCCATGAAATCATCAAGGTTGTCTGAGGTAAAGATTAAACCTGCTTCACTGTGCTAGGGCTTCTTTTTCGAAAAAGCATTTTCTAGAAGTGTTAAATCTCCTGGTAGGCATTCCTGTCTTTTTCACTCAATAGTAATGAATTTATTTGAAGGATGCATAATTTAATTGCTAGTGTCTTCAGATATGCAAGTACTATAGGTGGGTTGTAGAATAATTATATTTTATTTAAATTATAATGAGGTTGTGAATATTTGAGAAAGGCAAGTTAAAATTTAATGCAGTAATAGAAAGGATGATTTGAGGGGCCAATTTCTTTTTATTCCAGCCATAAAAGCTATACCAGTTGTGTCTGTGCCCAAGCCAAGCTATCTTCTGAGGGAAGGAGAAAAATTTTCAGTGACATGCACAATCAAAGATGTGTCTACTTCCGTGGACTCAATGTGGTTGAAGGACAGCAATCGGGTGAGTGAATTATTTCATTTGTTCATTTCAATATATTGTTCCATGTATGGATTTTGAAAGAATGCCCTGGGTGTGGCTCCATTGGCATGCTTGATGGGTTGGAATTGTCTGGAAGCACGTTCAGATGCTTATCTGCCCTTTTTATACTTCTTCATATACATTTATTAGTGAGAAGTAACTGTCATGTTGTAAATTTGTTTTGGAAGAGTTGGAGAGAATGTCAGCATAATGCTATTAATGTTGTGTCTTTGAATGACTTCAGTAGGGATTTTTTTTTTTGAAAAGAAGTGGTTAGTCTCATAAATACCTTGATTTAGAGCTCTGGTTCTGTGCAGGCCAGTTTATTTAAACTAGAAAGAGTTGCCTGTTTTTTTCTTCCATATTTCACAAAAAGTAAAGGAGTAAATATCGTCTCAAATATGAACCAGAAAGCTCCTCCCTCCCCCCAAAATGGGCTAATCATTTGAGAACCAGGTTTCTTTTTGTATGGATTTGATTTTCTCCTTTGAGGCTGACTACCTGAGATTAAGTTGCTAATGGTTCTCTATTTGTTTTAGTTACTGTTAACAAAATAGTTACATTTAATCCAAAACATTTAGATGTGTTTAGGTTCTAATTCATTTAACAAATGCATAATGAATGCCCAGTATATGTCAGATGCTGTGTTAGGTATCTCTTAAATTTTAGCCAGGTTATTTTTGGTTGCTTTATTGTTTTCTTGTGGTGCTGGGATTGAACCTAGGTCCTTGTGCATGCTAGGCAAGTGTTCTACCACTGAGCCACATCTCCACAGACAATATAATCAAAGTTTTTCTCCCCCTTCTCTAAACTTTCATATAACAAGATTTTTTAAAACTATTTTAATTTCTCTGGTATTTTGCTTTAAATATCTTCATTGATCAAGTTCTCAGTCATTTTTTCTTCATAGATATATATGCACGCATGTGTGTATATGTATGTGTGTGTGTATATATATATATAGTTTGTGTGTGTGTGTATGTGTGTGTGTGTGTGTGTGTGTGTTTTGAGTAATCTTGGACATCTAGTTAAGTAGCTTATCACAGTGGTTTCTTTTTATTACACGTGTGTGCATTACATTGGAAAAAAAGATTTATTCTATTTTATTCCTCTCTCCTCCCCTTCCTATACCTTTTAATTTTCAACATTGACAATTTCATATCTGTATAAATAATTCTTTGAAAAAATAACCCACATATACCATAGTAATTAGCAGGATGAAGACTTTCTGATGGTGTTTGTGTAGACCTCTGATGGATATCTTCCTCAGTGAAGACTGCCATTGACCTGGAGATTTGATTGTATTAGAGACTTTGTCTTTCAAACCAGTGGCTTAGAGAAACAGGTTTTAGTTTTCAGATCACATAATGTAATAAAAATGATATCTTATGTATGGGTTCTTGGCTAACTTTACAGAACACAATCCCATATTAATTGGCTTTCTATAATCATGGATGTCAGATGAGAGAGCAATTTAGACTCTGTGTGTATGTATCTGAGCCTCCATAACTTGAACGTTAGCCTTTTTGAGAAATTAAATTGTCCCAGATGGTTTTGTTGAGAATCATTTTCCCCAGGAACCCTGTGTGCCATTCCCAGTTAATCTGCTGGCATGGGTAGATAAGCCTTCAGCATTGGGAGTTCCTTGGATTAATCCCAGGGTTTACCTCCAAGGGTTAAAGAAAACCAAATCACATGCAAATAATATGTAATAATGACTTGCAGATGGGACTCCTGTCTGTCTGCCAAGGTTCACCCATGAATCTTTGATTGATGTCCTTTGACTTAATTTGGAATGCTGTTAGCACTATCAAATTACTTCCAAAATGTCCAATATTTGATCCTGATCTGTTACAATTTAGTCTCACAGTGAAATTTAGGATAAAATGACTTCCTATTTATTTATTTTTTCAAAAAAGAGAGAGGGACAGTGAGAGAGAGAGAGAGAGAGAGAGAGAATTTTTTATTTAATTTTCCATGTGGCTATTGTTGCTTCATGAATTCATTGTGTACATGGTGCTGGGGTTTGAACTTGTGTACTTGTGCCTGCCAGGCAAGTTCCATAACTGCTGAGCCACTGCTCCAGCCCATAAACTGAATTTTTAAAGTGGTGGAAATTATTTGCTTTAAGCATAAAAGAGTTGGAGTTTATTTGTTAATCTTGATTATGTTTTGTAATGTTTCCAAACTCTAGTATTTTTACTTGGCTTTCATTTCTGAGCTTGACTACATCCTAAATTAAGATCTCTGGGTGTGGTTGTGAATTGAGCATCACCTATGACCCAGTTACTCCATCCAGTACTGAGTAATCTATTGTTCCTGGTTATTTCCCTAATGTGGACTCTCAAGCCCTTGAAAGAAATAGGGGGAAGATGCTTTCAATCTAGAACTTAGAATGTTTAATCTAGAATTGTTACTCTGATTTTGGAGAGGAGATACCTGAGTGAGATGCATGACTTGAGAAAGGCAGTGTGCAAATTTGGCTTGACTTAGCTGTGGCATCCTCTTAGCTAGTGATTTGACAGAGTGAAATGACCAAATTCTGCCAATTATTAGAAGAAACTCTTAGAAGAGATGATTTCATGTCTACACAGTGTTCCAAACTGCAAAGGTCTTTAAAGATACAGTTGTCCCTCACAACCCTTTAGAACAAATGCTCGGACTAGTAGTGTCTCTGATTTGTCCAGGAGCTCACAGAAAGTTAACAGCAAAGCGCGTTTCTCTTTTTCCTATTCACTTTCAGCAGTCAACTTTTATGTATGCTTAATGTTAATGTAAAATAAATTTCCAAATTGGGCTGCGGGTATAGTGACTGGCATGTGCAGTCACTATTCAGCATTGCAGAAAAGAAAATTCAAAAATTTAATAGCATTTCAGAAAGAGAGAGATATAAGCATAACCCTGTGTTTGTAGATTGCATTGCTTTGTAATAACAAATGTAATGTGAACCTCATGGATGATTCTAAATTTTCTAGTAGGTGTGTTACATAAAGCAAAAACAAAAAGTAAAATTGATTTTAAGAAACTATCTTATTTGGCCCTGTGTATATACAAAATGTTTTCATTTCATCCTGAGTTCTTAATAAGATACTTTGCATTCTTTTTCATACTCAAAATCTGGGACTTATAACTCACACGCACACACGCGCACACACACACACACACACACGTGCACATGCACACACACAGCATAAGTCAGTTTTTACTACCATATTTTAAGTGTTCAGTGGTCACACTGGCTAGTCTTTGTAAGTACAATTGAGTCCATTTTTTTGTATTTTTTTCTCTTCCTCCATGCATATGTATTATGGCTGCAATTTTTAAACTACACTCAAATTGCGATTTTTAAGTAACACAAACATTTAATTTTCAAAAATTAATTTATTTTTATAAATACACAGATTAATCTAACAAATAGCTCATTCCCACCTCTCAAATTGAATAAAAAATGTTATCACATTTTCTTTGGAAAACAATTAAAATAGTTAAGTTCAATTAAAGACTTTTTTGTGCATCCTGTTTGATCATCATTTTCTACATAGTCATAATTTTTTTATCCATTTCTGATAGATCACTTAGGTTCTTTTGAGTTTTACCTGCAGTCAACCTCTTGGAACATTTAGTGTATGTTGCTATTTCCTTGTTGTAACTTTGCTAGAATTTTCAGAGGGCATGAGCATACCACCAAGCTGCTTTCTGGAAGGCTTGTTCTGACTTCCAACACTGAACCAGTGGTCTATTAGGTCACCGGAGCCTGGCCAAGAATCCCCTTGGTCTCATTCCATATCAATATCAGCTCCTATTTACTTTCATTTTTAGTTGTTTGTGTTTCTGTGTAATAGGAATGTGTATGCATATTAGAGAAAATTTGGAAGATATAGAAAAAGGTGTATTTGACCTTTTTTAATCTTTTCAAGGAGCTGCTGTAGTTTATACTGTGATGTTTTTGTGATATTCTGTATGCAAGCAATTGCTCCTTGTTTATAGACATAGAAGAGTGAGATGGTAATACCACAAGGGCCGATTCACAGCCCTTTATCTTTAGTTCATGCTTAAATACTCAGGGGCTTCATTTTGCATGTCTTGTATTTCTCAGAATTCCCTTCCATTCTTGCCAATGTTCTGTTGGATAAAAACTATAGGTTGAGCTTCCAAGCTGTGCATATTTTGATTCTATTTTTCCTGCAGATAATAAATGTTAATAAACTAGAACATTATTAATGGCAATGTGTTTTCTTTCAATCATTGGCATGCAGAACAGAAAAAGATAACAAGAAATCTTAATATCACATAAATATGCTGACTCATACTCATAAAATATTAGTACTCCATAACATTTCTTATATAGTAACCTTTAAATTCTAATCCTGCAGAGAGTTTGGAATAAATTTTCATGTTTCTTTCCAATCATTAACAATGACAATATAACCCTGTAAGATGTGAAGTCTTCCAATAATAGCCTTACCTTAAAGCTTTATTTATTATTCCTACTTAAGCAGTGTATAATGAACACTAATATGGAGAAGTTAATTGCTCCTATTTTTAATTTAGGAAAGATCCTGAATATAAATTATATGATAATCTTTCATTTTTTTCCCTTTCTAAAACCAGCAGACTAAAGCACAGGTGAAACGAAATAGCTGGCATCAGGGTGACTTCAATTATGAACGTCAGGAAACTTTGACTGTCAGCGCAGCAAGAGTTAATGATTCTGGTGTGTTCATGTGTTATGCCAATAATACTTTTGGATCAGCAAATGTCACAACAACCTTGAAAGTAGTAGGTAAATATCTCTATGGGAATGTGTAAATTACTAGCAATAGTGAAAGAAGAAATTACTAGGTAGTTTCCTTTTTATGAAAATGGAATTCTAAGAACAGATTCTTACAATTTTATTACCACTGAAAGAATGAATGGATAATCTCCCTGTAGCCTCTTACCACTACAACACAAGTAAATTATACCAGTTTTACAGAAGAAAATCTGTCCCTGAAGTTTAAACCTGTCATTCTCTGTGCCACCCACCCTCCCTTCCCCAGCAAAGTATAAGTGGAGCTTTTCCTAAAATTTTAGTCTTTGCTCAATGACTTGAGTTTGGATATGGTTGTAGACTTTATTTTTTGAAGAAGTGCAAATGCTTAGAGGCTGGAATATTTCTCTGAATCCTTTGTTAGTGTTCCTCTGCCTATCATTGTGATCTTTTGCTATCTCCTTTGTAGTACAGCTTGACTTGGGCCATTTCCTGTCTATAGCTCACTTTCACCTTACCCTGTCAATAGCCTTGAAACTGATGGATGGCATAAGCCTTCAGGAATGAGACCGACTGTAGCATGGGACATTGGTTCTAGAACATCAGCTGGAACAGGGTCATCTTCCCTGACTCCATCTTAGCTGGTATGCGTAATTTGTTTAGCCTTGTGCTCCCTGCTCTAGAAATCTCACTAAGCTTTTTTCCAAGCATCTTCTTAAAAACAGCAGAGCATAGTTAAGTTATTTGATGTTTTGGGGGCTGGGAATGTAGCTCAATGGTAGAGCACTTGCCTGGCATACTGAAAATCCCAAGTTCAATCCCCAATACCATGTTAAAAAAAGAAAAGTTAATATTTTTTATTTACTAAGAACAATAATTTTTAATGCAGTCATATTCTTAGTGCTTGGTTTTAGTTAAATACTTGTGGTGTGGTGGAATTCATTGTTGTGAGCAATACTGAAATGATGCAGTATTTATTTATATACCTGTCCTCCCTCTCCCCAGATTTCTTCAGTAATTCATGTGGCAGTGTGATAGCACTCTGATTCATCCTACAATAATCTCATAAAATTTTGGTGTCTCTGCCCACATTGTAATGAAAAATATCTTACCAGAATGAACACAGAAAAGACACCTCACTTGCAATTATAGAGCCAGCACACAGGAAGTGTACCAGTTGGTCCCTAAGTGATTGTGAACCTTTTATTAATTGGAATAGAAAGCTATGCTTTTAAAATATTAAACTCCAAAACCATTAATTTGCTAAATTGGTTAGGGAGCAGGTTGATATATCATCTTCAGCTCTGGAAAGCAATTAGTAAGGATGTGTAGGATGTTTTGAGCATATTGTTGTGTGTAATTGGATTTTAAAAATCCATTCATGAAGTTCCAAGAATTTTAAATGTGTGACTGGAAAGAATTGTGGCTGTGAGATCTGAATCTAATTTTAAATTGTTTCAGGAGTGGGTTGGGGTGGAACAGAAATAGGAAGAGACAAATTACTTTAGGGGTTGGGAATAGGATTTGTGTACAACATGGAGTGGTAGAGAGAAGTCGAGTTTGGGACCATCCTGATCTTTTAAATTTATTTATTTTTTAAAATGATTTTCCTAAATTCTGCACTATTATACAGCCTGATGTTACAGCAATACACATAGTTAATGAAAATGTTACTCTGGTTGAACACATTACTGTACCCACTGTCTCACATGGTTAGGGTTTTTTGTTTTTATTTTGTGAGACAAGCTCAAATCTGATCTGGTTTTGAGTTGAGGGCTGAACTACTTAACTTTCTAATGCACATACATTAGCTCTGCCTATATTTTCTCTTCTAAAAAACATAGCCTGTAACTATCACACTGGAAAGCAGAAGCAGCAGTGGGTTTCATTATCAGGCATACAGTTTGCACTTTATTAAATGCTAAAATACCACCAATTTCTTTTTTTTTTCTTATCTTTTCTTGGTGCTAGAAATTTAACCCAGGAATGCTTTACCACTGAGCCACATCCCCAAAATTTTTGCATTTTTATTTTGAGACAGGGTTTCCCTAAGTTGCTTAAGGCCTTGCTAAGTTGCTAATAAGACTGGCTTTGAACATACAATCCTCCTGTCTCAGTCTCCCTAGTTGTGAGATGAAAGCATGAGCCTTGGTACTCAGCTCACCAATTTCTAAATGCAGAGGTACTTGAAACAATAATATTTTATGTTATAACAATTTGGGTGGAGTTCTTTGATTATTTTTTTACACCAACCAAGGTAAAATTTTAATAATTCTTACATTTCATTGATTTGAAGCTCTATTTCACTTTAAGATGTAACCCTCTATTGAACAAACTAGAGAAGAGAAAGCTCGGGAGGACTTAAGAATTTTATATATGGTAACTGACAAAAATAATTCAAATGCAAATATTACCTAAAATATCTGAATGTATTGCATTGCACACTCTTTTGAATTTATGGCCTTGAGGAGCTGAAAATTTAATGAAGCATGCAGATGAAACTTGTAATCCCTTAACATTAACCTTAATAGGCTTATAGCATGGCAAGGTATTTTATTTATGATTCAATATTAGATTGGGGGGTTCCATCTTTCTCCAGTTTTTATTTGGATAATTTTTCATTCTCACCTGAAAGATCAGATTATTTTTAAATTGGTACAGTGGACAATTTGTTTTTGACTATTTTTTATTCTTAACTTGTAGGAAACTGAAGAGCTATAAAAATTCTAATGAAAACCTCTTGTGGTATCTCAATATATTTACCCAGATAGTATTAAAGCTAATGAATAATTTTAAATTTTATAATTAAAGTTTGAAAACTAAATAGAGAAGTAAGATTATAATTCCTCCATTATCCCATTAAGTTGGTTAGCTCTTTTAAAGATTTTGTTAAGCTTCTAATATTTTTGTGTGTAAGAATTATAATTATACATGCAATCTTATTTACAGTCTCACACTTGAAAAGAACGGGTATGCTACAGTAAGAAGAGGCTGGCCTCCACTTCTCTTAGACCTGTGTCATATCTAGGCTTTGCTGCATTGCTTTTAAACCAAATAAAAATCATCTATTTCATCTATAAATTAGAGATTACAAATCTATATCTTATTTTCATTTTAAGTTACAGTTCTATCTTTCAGTATTGTTTTAAAATTAAACACAATTATTAAGTAAAATGAATGCTTAGGGTAGCTCTTGACACATAGTAAATTGTCCATAAATAGTGGCTATAAAACAATGTTGAAAATTTCAAGTTCTTTCTTATTATATAACCATTTCTAAGGCTGCATTAATTTTGTTAACCAGTTCTCTCTTTTGCCATTTTATAAAGTCATTATAACTAGTGTAAACAGTACATATTTTATGTTTATCTGTCTACCTAATTTTAAGAAAAGTACTCAAATTTAAATTACAGGAATGGATTTAAAAATAGATAATTTTTAAAAATCTATATTGCTAATGTTTTCTAAAAGAACTGTGCCAGTTTACAGTCTGTCATTTAGGGTACTACTTTTATCACACTTGCAAGATTCTTGAGTTTATTTTAAATTAGTTTTGCTATTTTTGATATGGGAGAGTGGTATGGTATTTTAATTATTAGTTTGGCCAAGCATTTTTCTTTCTGTATTTTAATGTCCTCTTTTCCCTGTTACCTTAATTAACTTTACTACGTAGACATTTAAAATGTTTATGTATTCAAATTTGTCTTTTGGGATATTTTTCTTTTGTTGCCTCCAAAAAACCTAGAAGCTTCCACACCCTCTTAAGCATGAGAGGAGTGGTTTAGTTAAAAGGATTCTTTGTTCATTAAAATGTTCTTTGATTATCAGTGATATATGATATATCTTAAGAGAAGATCTAAGTTTTATCTTGCTTCAGATACAAAATGACATTCTTTCATTATATTTAGTGGACATTAGGACTCCTTTTGACTCATGGCACTTTTTTTTAGAGAGAGGGACAGTGAGAGAGAGAAATAATCAGTTTTTTTTTTTTAGTTTTTCATGTGGCTTTCATTGCTCCTGGACATCATTGTGTACATGGTGCTGGGTTTTGAATTAATGTACTCCTGCATGGTTATAGGCAAAGGGCTGTAATCACTGAGAAACCACTCCAGCCCCCATGGCACATTTTAATCACATGTGCAATTTTAGGGGGTCTGGGCCTGGGTCTGGAATAAGTACTTAGCCCCAACACTTTTCAACCTAATAAACATTGAGACTAGTGGATTGAGAAGCCTTTTAGATGGTGACAGATCTGTTAGAAACTGCTTGAGGGACAGAGATGGAACAGTCAGGATTTCAAGTGTGAGTTTCTGCTCACCCTGGGACAACAGTTCCACAGGAGCAAAGTAAAATGGAATGTGGCTTGTTAAAATTGTCTTGCCAATTAATTCTGGAAGTCCTTCATCTTTATAATTCCAAAATGAGATGGTATTTTTTTCTTGGACAGTACTAGATAATGATTCCTCTTACTCTGTCATAATTAGATAAAGGATTCATTAACATCTTCTCCACGATGAATACTACGATATTTTTAAATGATGGAGAAAGTGTAAATTTGATTGTTGAATATGAGTCATACCCCAAACCTGAACACCAAGAGTGGATATATATGAACAGGGCCACTGCTAATAAATGGGAGGATTATCCCAAGTCTGAGAACGAAAGCAGTATCAGGTAAGAAAGGGACCTGGACTAGGATTCATGCACCCCCCACTTCCCACTGATCTTCCCTGATCCTTTTTCTGTAACCAATCAATGCATGAAAAGACACCAGGAATAAGGGTTGGAGGGATGAGGACGGATTTTGGAGATGTCCAAAGGAAGGAAGTCCAAGGCTTCTCTAGAGTCCTCCTCATCTGAGTATTCCATTGGGCTGTATTTGGAGCATGCACACACACAGTCTCTGCCTTGGCCTTCCCATTTATAAAAGGGGGTAGGTAGCTCTCTCATAGTGTATCCCCAAACAGTGACCAGTATATATTCAGAATGCAGTGAATAATTCTTTTCAGAGGAAGAGGAAGAATAGTGCCTTTACTTATTTCTTAAAACTCTAAAGAAATTGAGAATCATTAATTTGGGTGAAGCAGTGAGTGCAACTGCTTTTACATCAGATCTCTTATTTGATCTTCAAAACATTATAATAAAATAGTAGCAATAATAAACATTGTGTGCATGCTGCATATGCCCTTTCTCCGACAGGCATGGTTCTAAGTACCTTACCTATATCCACTCAATAATTTTAGTCTTCATAAACCTTGTGAGTTGGTATTCTCGTTTTTCCTCACTTTTATGGAAGGAGAAACCGAGCTACAGACAGGTTGAGTAATTAGACCAAGATCACATGCTAAAAAAGGTGCCTGGATAGGTGTGCTTTCCAGTCTGGGACCATTGGAAGGACACTGGTTAGAGGTGAGAGTGTCTCGGGCTGAAGAATAAGTGTTGGAAGAGGATAGATTTGGGAGATGTCTAGATGATGGAGTGGGGAGAAGGGAGGAGGACCTGAAGATGCTTTTAGGTTGGATGATGAGAAACCATGCCATGTGAGGAGAGGAGGAAGTTCTAATTTCTGGGGAAAAAACAGGTCAGTTGGGTTTTGTTAAATTTGAGATTGACAGTGGGATCTTGAGTGGAGACATCCAGGCTGGAAGTATCTTAGGTCAAGTATTGTAGAAACAGAGCTAGAGAGAGGGATTCATGTAAGGAGAAAAAGATCCAGCAGGGACCTGGAAGTTGCCAAGGAATGACGTGGGTCAGACCTCGGGAGCTCTGTGCTGGGCATTTGTGCATCCCCAGCACTGTCGCTCATGGGGTGCAGACCTGGCTGGCCTGTTAGCCTCCCAGTGGGTACAAGAATGTGAGACTGGCTCTGGGTGAGGTGGCAGACCCTAGGCATGATTGATTGGTTGTACCCTCAGCAAGGGGATCTGGGGACCTGGAAATGAAATAGCTCTGTGTGGGAGATGTAGGACAGAGAAGTCTGCACTGGAGGTAGAGTCTGGAAAATTGTGAACAAGCAGCAGATGACTCCAAGTTAGGGAATAGGCCACTCCTTGTGGGTGTGACAGGAAAGCCTGAGCTAGGCCACTGCAGATGGTCAAGGACTGTGCAGGGGGATATGTCCACATTGTAGCCTGTGCCAATTAATTGGCCCAAGGGTGTAGAGCGTTCAGTCTATATCACCTTATCTAGTGTACCCGCAGTAAGGCAGAAGCTTAAACAGCAAATACTGCAACAGACTCTGGAAAAGAAGTCTGGGGCAGGAGGAAAATCAGGAGATGGTGGCATAGCAAGAAGCAAGGTGGGGAAGGCCCTGACATGTCCACATGGAGCAGATGGTGGAGGTGAGGATGCCAGCCATCTGGGGTTTTACCAGGTGGGGGTGGAGTGTTAAAGCTCAGCAGGGCAGGTGAGTTCAGCACATCCACAGAGAGAGGCTGGGGAAAGCACCACTGGCAGAGAGAGGCTCTGAGGTTGCCTGGATGCTTAGATGGCCTTAACAATACTCTATTATCACACGGCAGGCATTTGTCCCAGATCAAATGTGTGTGTTCATTAAAGTAGATTTTGCTAATACTGAATTGAATGACTCATATTTGGCCCCAAACAAGCATTTATTTCTAGGTAGACTGGAAAAAGACATGCAACCCAAGGTGGAGGTGGGTGTCCACCAGGGGTTGATCTATATGTCTTTTCCTCGTAGATATGTAAGTGAACTTCACCTAACCAGATTAAAAGGCACTGAAGGTGGCACTTACAAGTTTCTCGTGTCCAACTCTGATGTCAATGCTTCTGTGACATTCAATGTTTACGTGAACTGTAAGTAAAATGAAGGGCTCCTTATCTTTTTATTTTTTTTTATTTCATGGTGTGGCTCATGTCTGTAACAGTTGCAGAACGGAGCTCATTGTGTACTATATAAATAATGTTTCATGATAACTTTGACCTTAACAAAGACCTCATGGTTTGGTGGTTAGGAGAGAAATCCAATTCCTTGTCCTGTATTTCACTGACCACATGACCTTGTTCAAGGGCACAATTTCTAGGGACTGCCTTTGAAGTAAACAGAGGAGGCATAGAAGTTGAGGGAAAATATATTATTATTGATTGTTGAAATAGTGAGCCGGATGTTGAATGGGAGCTGGGTTGTGGTACTGGGTGGGAAAGAGATGCTGTCAAGCCCTGACATGATTTCTTCATTCCAGCACTTTCTCTTTCCAGGCTCTGGTGGTATTTGTGTTTAGATTGTTCTCCCCTAAGATCAGTGCAGTATTGATCCAGCTCAATGGGTCCTTCCTAAGTACCATGTGGACACTATTAGAGCAGGTAGCAGGTAGTCTAGGAGGAGGGTGACTGTGCCACACCTCCTACCTTGCACATCTTCTTAAAGAAATGCCTGCACAGAGGTTGAGACCAAAGGGACATGAGCCCCAGATTAGTGTTTGCCAGGTGCAGGGTTTCCTCCCAGGTTTATTGAGTCCAGCTTGCCTTTCCAGGGAAGGGTGCACAGGTCCCTACCATACCCACCAGAACCAGGGCATAGCCCAGTAAATGACATCAGAATTAGTTTTCCAGGGTTCCAGGGAATTGGGAGATATCAGGGGATATCTCAGACAATTTAGAAACTGAAGTGAATGCTTCCTTTGTGTGTGTTGGGCTGCAGGAGAGCTTATGAAAACAAAGGCTGCTGCTTCCTTTTCCTGAAGGGATGTACCTGCTGTGTTTTCATAATTAATTCACACTATGCTACAGATCAACCCGGGTGATGGGGTGGGTAGTTTGATCCATTTAAATACAAAGAAAAGAAATAGTAAGTGATATTCTGGATAGGTTTTTGATCACTAATCTAGATTTTTTGTACTATATATGAGTATTTCCAAGATTGCATTTCCTAAATAAGATGTTAATATGAGTTTAGATAAAGGTCACATGCATGTAATTAAGTGCATTATTAAAATGGCTGGCTTTCTCTGAATTCTTAATGCACTGAGTGTATTATGCCTCCCCTGGAGGGGGCTGTAGGATGGAGTATATTATCCCAAACTTGTTTGACCACAAAACTCACCCTTTGCAAGGGAAACATGTTAATTATTATTTCAATTCCTCAGAATGGTTTTATCTCATTGACCCTCAATTCAGATGTTTCTAAATTAATTCAGATGTTAATCAAAGGAAAGGAGCTTAGTATATTGCATAGTGACAAAATTAACTGCTTCTGAAAAGTCTTAATATTTAACTAACCTAAATGATGACTGCAGGCAAATCAATATCCTTGTAAACATAATATGTATAGCATTCATTCAAAACTTCAAACACAGCTTCTCAACTCATCTAGGGCAAATTACCTCTCCTTGCCCCAAGATTCCTAATACATGGTGGATGTACACTTCTTGTAAAATAGAGTAAAAACAAGTTATTGGAAATGCAAAATAAAATATACAGAATACAAGCATGAGCTTCTTCATTTATTAGATTTCACAGTTTAAAAATATTACTTTTACAGATCATTCCTTGTAAATGCTTCTCAGCCTCCATGTCTTTCTCCTGTGGACCAGGGACAGCAGATCCTGCATGTCCCACAGAACTACCATTGATAAGATCAGCAGTTGGGAATTTTACCAAATTAGCTATTTTGTTTTTATAAAATTTGGTGCTGGGATCAAGCCAGGCCCTTCTACTACTGAGCTCCACCCTAGCCCCTATATTTCCATCTTTTAAAAATGGTAGCATTGAGCTGGAGCAGTGGCTTGGCATCTCCGGTACCTACCTGGGATGTGTGAGGATGCGGGTTCAAACCCCAGCCCCACATACACAATGAAATGTCTGACCAACAAAAGCCACATGCAAAACTGAGTAAAATTGATTCTTTCTCTCTCATTCTCATTCTCTCTCATTCTCATTCTCTCTCTCCCTCCCTCCCTCCCTCTCCCTCTCCCTTAAAAATGGTAGGGTCTTACAGAAAAATGGATATTCAAACCATACTTGTGTTGAGGCTAAAAGTTTAAAATGTAAACATTCTCTCTGGGTTTTTCCTTGAGAGATTTTACCTTTTAGGGTTTGCCCTCCATTCAGTAGATTCTAGAGGACTCCTATATCAAACTATTGGAATTCTTAACTAGTAAAGAAAGCTGGTGCTAGTAGAAATCTTCTTGACTTATTTATTGCTTTTGAGAATGGGCAGGAACTATAATGTAATTTGGTGTCTTTGAACACTGGTACAAATTTTTAAATTAAAATGATTTATTCTTATTAGAACAGTATTACATGAAGGGTAGAAAAAGAAAAATGGAAAGGAAGAAAAAAGAATAATGAAGTTTTAAGCTTAACTTATGTTTATTTACATTTTATTATTTACTAATCTCACCTATTATATATTCTTCCAACCCATTTAATTTTTTTAATAAAAATGAGGTCATCGTGTTTCATAATCTGATTTTTTGGTGTTGAATACAGATGTATTGTGAATACTCTATGCGACATAAAATGCTCTTCTTCAGTATCATTTTGGTATCTCATTGTATGGATTTTTCGTAATTCCTTTAGTGTGAAGCTGATGCAGTTTGGTGACATCATGCCAATACTCTTCTTCTCCACTTCTGAATAATGTGGAAAAATGAATTAGCTACTTTTACAGAGTAGAAAAATAGCATCTTATCCCATGCCAGCACTTTTCGGCAGCACTGAGCATGTTGTGATGTGTGTACTCGTCCCCTCCCAGGTCTGGGTTACACAGCAGTGGGGATCCCGTGAGTTGAGTACAGTGATTTTGACTGAGGAGGGCTTTCTCCCGGTAGAGTCATCATTTTTCAACTTCATCTTAAAATTGGGAGATATTTTTGATGGCTGTTGAGAACAGGGATTGGAAAACTAAGCCTGCAGGCCAAATTCAACCTGCTGCCTGATACTGGATGGCCTACAAACTAAATTTTGTTTAAGTAGTGGGAAAAAAATCAGAAGCTTTTATGAGACCTGAATAAAATTCATATTGCAGCATCCATATGTAGTTTCATTGGGACATGGCCATGCCCCTTTGTTCAGTGTCTATGGCTACATTTGTTCCTTAGGGCTGAGTTGGTATAAGAGAGACCTGTTGGCACACAAGGCTTAAATACTGACCTGAGATAGTCATTTCACCCTTTCCAGTTGATGCTTGCTGACTCCTAGTTGAGAACAATACTTTCATTTTCTTTTTAAAATAAGTCACCCTCTTAAAAGTAGCTAAGTACGGGAGACCAGAGAAAAATTTGGTACTAGGAATTGAGCCCAGGGGTGCTTCACCATTAAGCCACATCCCCATCACTTTTTATTTTTTTATTTTGAGACAGGGTTGCTAAGTTGCTAAGGGCCTCACTAAGTTGCAGAGGCTGGCTTTGAACTTGTGATCTTCTTGCCTCAGCCTCTCTAGTTGCTGGGATTACAGGTGCATTTTGTGTATTAAATCAACTTCTGTTAAAGTGCCCACACACCAATTTCTGGATACCCTTAAGAGTAAATGAAATGTAATGAAATGCAGTTTATTCTGGGGAGTTTTTAATAAGTTTAATATTTCCTTTAGTATGTAAAAAAGTTAGCTTGAGTTATTTTTGTATTTGTAGTTTAGCTGATTTACATTCCTCTATTATAACAGTGTTATGGCAAGAATGTAGGTTTCAACCAGACCAAAACTGGGATAGTGACAAATTTTCTGAAATGCACTGCTGCAGTGCCATTAAACACCAGCAATTCTAGAATTGTAGATGCAGAACATCATTCTTGAAGTTGTTCTTCATTTAGTCTTTTATTATTTGGAGACTTGAGTCTGTGTTCTTTGTCCTGCTGATTACACAGTGGGAGCAAATGGGCACATATATAGCAGGAGATGGTTAAGGTGAAACTGGACAGGAGAAGTGCTGTATTAAAAAGTGCTTCCCCACACAGAGCTGAATGAAAGACAGACCTCCCCCTCATTCCCAGATTGCCTATGGATTCCAAGCCCTCGGCTGCCAGCTCTCACTGTCTGTGCTATATTCTTCAAATTCATTTTGATTTTGCCTTCCACATGGACCTGATGATGGGGAAAAGGAATGTTTTCCAATATCAGAAAATCTGTGGAGTAAACCAGTGAATGTCAAGGATTTTTAATTGTAGGAGCAATTAATTCTCAGTAAAGTTATTGCCTATAAGCTTGATCATTATTGTAGAAGACATCAGAATGATTCAAGCCCGCAATGGTTTGAAAAGAAAAAAGGCTATGTTTTTTAATTCTCCACTGTAAATACATAACTTATGCACCTCTTAGTCTTATATAAAACTCCAACTTAGGAGGAGTTAGGGAATGTGTCATTTGGTATACTGCTTATTTCAGAAGAGTGAAGAAACCACAGCTCAGATTTAACCTGGAGAATTGCAGAGTGTTATGTATTTTTTTACAGAAAAATGTATATTTAACGCCTTACACAGTTCATTGAAGCACTTACAAAGTGCACATGATTCCAGATTTTCATTTTTAGGAACTAGATTTCCACCTTGCTCATTCTTAATGCATTACAAGTTTTCCTAATGCAACTTACCCCTTACAGCTCACAGTGAACCAGTGAAATTTAGACTTTTCAGAATGAGGTGTCACATCACCACCACTCAGGACAGGGCCAGGGCTAGGGTGAGACAAGACAGGTGCAAAATTTCAGAAGCCACACACTCATGGGTGCTGACTTGGGAGACCCTGGGGATCCATGCCTTCTCAGTTCCATCCGCTGGGTGCTTCTCTTACCACTTATTTCTGGACCTGGTAAGGGTTTCTTGAAGGTGCTGGAAAAAAGAATATTACTATCCCAGAGCCTCAGCTTACTAAAACTCTGGAGGTGGGGTCCAGGAATTGGCATTTAGCCCCTCTCTGTAAGTCTAATTCACTTCAAAGATGTAGCATCCTCTGAGGCCCAATGGGACAAAAACTGTTTAACAGGTCATGATCCACCAGGGACAGGAACTTTAAAAAACCACCTAATTAACCAGCATACAGGAGCAAGTAGGCCAGCCAGAATGCACCATCTCCTGCCCCAGCCATTGAATAACAGCTACCAGGTGTCATGGTAGGAGGCTTGGATTTTAGAGCACTTGTCACAAAAGCTGAATGTAATTATGTACTTTTGAGCTGTTCCAATTTTTAATTAAAATGTTTTATAGGTTCATTTTTGGCTACATGTTCACTATACAATAAAATTAGAAAATAAGTCAAAAGAATAAAATAGAAACTATCCATAATCCTACCACCCAGAGATTACTAATCATTGTTAACATCTTCAGGTGTCCTTTCAGCCCTTTAAAACTTGTTTTTTCTGTTGAGATAATATTCAACTCTACTGAAAGTTCATCATGTGGCTTTGTGGGCTTTAGGAAGGGCAAGTGACAAAATGAATGTGGATGGAAGAAGATCTATACTATGGACTTGATTACCATTTGAGTCCTATCCAGTGATCTCTGCCAACCATGTATGTATAGGCTTCCCATATGTCTTTAATCTCAGTATTAAAAAAATTAACATGGCTCAGCGTACATGAAGATTTCTTATGACATAGCAGTCTGTTGCAAAAATAGTAGAAACAGTTCCCAGAATAGTTAAGAGTCTTCTTCCAGTTCCCTTCTTGTAACTGTAATTGAATATTGGGATACAATGATTCAGTAGCTCTTACTGTGTGTCTCTCTGTGAGGTCAGACCCTGGGCCAGGAGTCAGAGGCATAATGAGTAAGATGTGGTTCCTGCCTATAGTCTATTGGTGGAGACAAACTGAGATCTTGCCAAGTGTTAGGGATTCCTTAATGCAGGAATGGAGAGATGCCACCCAACTTGGCTTCAGAAAGTTGGAGATGGCTTTGAAAAGGAGGTGACACTTAAACCATGTCCTGAGAGACCCACTGTGTCTCCAGCAAAGTAGCATTCTCTTAATAGCCCACTTTTTTATGTTATGTCCTACTTTTCAGCCTGATCACACAGTTGCCCATGATAATTAAATGAAACTTGCCAGATGGATGCTTTTGCAAAATGATGGCTCATCTTCTCGCTCTATTTGTGAAAGCTGGCATTGGATCCAAACTCTCAAGGATGCTCCTACCTTGAGATTGCTTTGGAGAGTAGTTCTTTTGGGCCTCAGAGGATGCTACATCTTTGGAGAGTAGTGCAATTCCCAAATGGCCTCCCCATCAGCAGGGCCAGGCTGTGAGTGACAGACAGGTGGGTGTGTCATGCATGTGGACCCTCTGATCCTTGCCCACTTGTCTTTGCCTCCAAGGAGGTGAGCTGCTGAGAGGTTATTATACAAAGATATCTTTTTAACAGTATTACCTTCTTTGGGGGAGATAGACCCCCTAAGCTTCTGATCTGTCAGTCTTTTCTTCTCAACACATTTATTGCTCTTATCAATTGCTGTATCATTAATATTGAATTTCCAGTACATACAGTTAAAACACATAACACATTATCTCACTATCTTAAAGGAGCAATTTTCTGATTATTGAAGGAAGCGTGAGAAGTGTGAAGTTAATAGTGTGAGACATAGTTAACTTAATCTGTAGAAAACTTGATTAGCCAAGGGAGGTAGGTACTTTGATTAGAAAAGAATAAAGCCAATGAATACATGAGAAAGTGCTCTAAATCACTAGTAATCAGAGAAATGCAAATGAAAACTGTATTAAGATATCACCTCACAATAGTCAGAATGGCAAAAATGAAGAAAATAAACAATAATAGATGCTGGAGGGGCTGTGGAGAGAGAGGCACACTAACATACTGTTGGTGGAGCTGCAGACTGGTAGACTGCAGACTTTCCTTTGGGAAGCAGTGTGGAGAATCCTCAGAAAAGTAGGGATGAGCCCACCTTATGATCCTACTATTCCTCTCCTGGGTATTTTTCCAGGGGACTTAGAATCAGCACATTACAGTGACACAGCAATATCTATGTTCATAGCAACTCAATTTACAATTGCTAAATCATGGAAACAACCCAGATGTCCCTCACGGGATGATTGGATCCAAAAACTGTGGTACATATATACCATGGAATTTTACACAGCAATTAGAAACAATGATATTGCAGCCTTTGAAAGTAAATGGATGGCTATGGAAGAAATTATGCTCAGTAAAATCAGCTTAACCCAGAGAACCAAGGGTAGAATGTCTTCACTCATCTGTGGAGGTTGGGACTAGACCCTGGCCAGTGAGAAAATTGGTCTATTAGCATGTGTTAAATCCAGATAAGGTGTAATGTTATACAACATAATCCTTTTTTAGTGATATTGTGGGAAGGGGAAGGAAGGGATAAGGGTGGATAATTGGGGGGCACTCTTGGGGTAAATCTAATCATATATATATATATAATTTTGTTAAAAATTTGTATGGTTGTTCAAAAAATAAATTTCTCAATAAAAAGATAAGAATGAATCAGGAATAATGATTAACAATAGATGCATTGTTTCCTTTCTGTGACTCATTCTTAGTTCTTTGTATGCCCAGTGTCATTTGTCTCAACATCTCTATGAGGTGGGTACCAATTTATTCCCATTTTATAGATGAGTAAACAGAAGATTTAGAAACTTAATAGGGGCAGAGAACTGATGGTAGTGGGAGCTGGTGTTCAAATTGTCCACTAGACACATGGCCTCCATAATTCTGAGCTCAAATGTGGCTGAGTGGGTGCTGCCCTTCCAAGGGTATAGGAGGGCACGAGCCATACCCTAGAGATGCAGATATTTAGGTTTCTCATTCTCAAAGGATGAGGAGCTTTCAAGCATATTGCCTTTAGAACAACTGAACCTGAATTCATCTTCCTTTCACTTCAGAAATAATTTCCAGAATTTGAAATTGTTGAATATCCATTGATTATTGTAGTTACACAGCAGTGTGAAATTAGAATCTACCTGATGATACAATTTAAGTTTTTGCTGATTATATCCAGAGTCTAGACATATGGACACATAAAATTCTTGTGCTGGCTTCATCTTCTAATTTTCTGACTGTATTTTGCATTTGAAATAAAGTTTTGGAGTTAAAAGCACATTTTATCCTCTATGTTTTTGCCTCCCTGTACATAGGGTGATTCAGCCCTTCACCAGCATCATCCTTCTCAACCACTAAAAAGAGATTAGGACTATTCTTTATGTCTTAACAACTCTAAATTTCATCCATTCCAGTTCCCATCATAACTTGAGGTCCTATGGCAGGTACAGTAAAGTGAAATCCCACCTGCAGGAATTCTTCAAGCAGGTTTTCTGCCTTTAGAAGAGTTTGGAATCCCAGAGCCCTGAACAGAAAGAGTCTTTCAGATTGCTCCTGGCTGGAAGCAGAAACCTACCAGGTGGCCCTGTGAACTCTGCCTCAGAGATTTCATGGAGACCTCCTTGTCTGTAGGGCACATGGGGTGGACCTCACTGGGGCTGATCAGCAGTCATGGTCAAAGTCTTAGCTGGACCCTCCTGCCCACTTCTATCTGTTTACTCACTGATTCAGATTCGCCCTTGGAACATGGCCCCTCCAGCTCTTGGAAACCTCCCAGAGGGTTTAAGAATTTAAGTGGGTCTATTATCATGTGTTAAATCCAGATAAGGTGTAATGTTATACAACATAATAATTTTTTGGAGATATTGTGGGAAGTGGAAGGGAGGGATAAGGATGGGTAATTGGGGGGCACTCCTGGGGGTAATTCTAATATCCAGAATCTATACATTTTTTATATTATTTTGTTAAAATTGTGTATGGTTGTTCAATAATAAATTTCTCTATAAAAAAAGAATTTAAGTGGGGCACATCTTGCTGGGGTTGTTGAACAGTCTGATATATGGCCACTTTTCTCTTCCTGCAGCAAAACCAGAAATCCTGACATATGACAGGCTCAAGAATGGCATGCTCCAGTGTGTGGCAGCAGGATTCCCAGAGCCCATGATAGATTGGAGTTTTTGTCCAGGAACGGAGCAGAGGTGAGATGATTATTTTTGGCATGGCTTAAAATGCAAAAGGGAAGGATTGCAATTCAGTTGAATTTCAAATGTGGTTTCAGGTTTTTTTTACAGAAAAGAAAAGCTTTGTTTTCATGATTTTTTCCCTATTTGTGTGGCTGTTGAGAGGGGATAATAGCTATATATTTCCTTGTAGACATTAATTTTGTTTGCTGAAAAATTATTACTGAATGACTTCTCTATTTTGATGGTTATCTTTTTGGATTTATCAGGCAACTTCTACCCTGCAGGAAGTTAAAGCAATTTTCCAGGACAGAGTAAATTTCCATTTTATACACAGGAGGTAATGTGTGTGGGAAATATCGCTGTAGTTATCATGGAAAAAATTACCTCAGAAGTTAATTGCCAAGTTACCAAAAAGTAATGATCCCAAAATTACAACGTACATATTACGTTTGTAAGTGACAGATTTAAAAAAGGTTTTCTCCTCGATTAGGTGCCCAGCCCCTGAACAGGGAACATCTGGCAATGTGCTGCTTCTCCCTCACAGTCCACACTTAAGCCTTAAACTGTGCCTTCACATTACCTGAAGGCAAAAATGAGGTCAACATTGCTGTTTTTATCCATCAAGTGCTATTTTTTGCTCTGGTTTTAAAAGCCCAGTTTAAGATCACAACTGAATATTTAGGATGCATGTCGAAATTTTATTTTTCCTGGAATACACCTCTCTAGGACAATGTGTCATAAGAGGTTACATAGGCTTATTGTTTTGGGATGAGCTTTAGTGGAATGTTTTCTTTTGGGGAGGTATTAAGAGGGATACAGAACCTCTGGAAAGCATTCCCACAGTGGAAACAGCCCCCATAGTTACAGTCAGAAATCCAGCCAATATTTATGGAGGGCTGACTGTGTGCCAAGTGCTGGTCTAGTGCACAAAACCCATTTGAGTCTCTTCATTTGTGAGTCTGTATTCTAGTGGGTAGAGAAGGACAATAGACAAGACAGACATCTAACATATGGAGGTATTAAGAAAGGAATGGGAAATGTCCAGGCATTTTAAATTAGTGTAGTCAGGGTCCGCCCTTGAACAGGATCCATCCTGGTGGGAGTGGCCATTGCCACCAGAAGTAGCCCCAGATGCTAGTATGGTGTCTCCTCACCTACAACCCTGCTATCAGGTCCTCATTTCTGCAGTTCTAGTGTTTCTCTGTCCTTACCCTGGTAGATTTTTCTTGCTTTCCTGCTCCATGCACCTCCTTTCCAGCCCCTCATTTACTTTTCACTTTTAAAGAGAGAGGGACAGAGAGAGAGAGAGAGAGAATCAATTTTATTTAGCTTTTCATGTGGGTTTCATTGTGCCAACACTGCATTGTGTATGTAGTGCCGGGGTTTGAACCCACGTCCTGGCACATGCCAGGCAAGCACATTAATCACCAACCCACTGCTCCAGCTCCTATTCATTTATTTTTTTTGTAAGAGAGAGAGAGACAGTGAGAGAGAGTCAGTTTTATTTAGTTTTTCATGTGGCTTTCATTGCTCCAACACAGTTGTGTATGTGGTGCTGGGGTTTGAACCTATATCCTAGCACATGCCAGGCAAGTGCAGTAACCACTGAGCAACCACTCCAGCCCACTCATTTACTTTTAATATTTATTTTTAAGGGTGTATTGTGTGCCGGGATCGATGGCAGCATTTTTGATTCATTTCCAACACTTCAGTAACCCTCCTGGATTACTGCAGAAACTGAGCCCTGTTAGAAAGTCAGCAGAACAGGCATGTTTGAGTCAGGATTCAAACCCACATCTTACTCCAAAACTGCTCCCCTCTTTCTTCCCTTCCACAGTAGTTTGTGCCCTCATTGGGCCATGCAGGTACTCAGCACTGAAGATTATAAAGAATAATTTGTATTGCTCATGAATCTCTAACTTGGTTGTAAACGTAAGGCAAGCCCAAAGTGTTTGATGTATCTACTTATTTTCCTACCATAAGCTTGCATTGTTTTCTTGCCTTCAGATGTTCTGTGCCTGTACCGCCAGTGGATGTGCAGATTCACAACTCATCTGTGCCGCCACTTGGAAAACTAGTGGTTCAGAGTGCTATCAATTCTAGTGCCTTCCAGCACAATGGCAGAGTGAAGTGTAAGGCTCACAACGATATGGGAAATAGCTCTGCATATTTTAACTTTGCATTTAAAGGTAACAGCCAAGGTATATTTTAATCCAATATAAGGGAATATTTAGGCTTGGTCTACCATATCAATCTTGACTCTAAGTCCATTCCAACATTGACCGTGTAATTTCTGATAGTACATGCAATCATACCATACTGCCATCAATCTCACCAAATTTCATTCCATACAACTTGTTAATAAAGGTTATGATTTTATTACAGTAGCTTTAACCATACTACTGTACATATTTTATGTGTGTGCATGTGAACATGCTCATGCATGTGGATACCATTTTTTCCCTCTTACTAATTATATATTTGTAATTGTCTCCATTAGAAGGAGTTAGAAGGAAATAGAGGAATATGTTTATGCTCAAAGATAATTAGGACAATTTAAATTTTATTTAAATTTTCAGTCATTTAAAATAAGTTAATTCTTTGCCAGACACTATATTGCCAAGTTTACCATGTCCTTCCTGTAATCATGTGAGCAAGCTATTTCTTTATAATTGACTCATGATGACCAGTTTTCCTAATATTGAAGACAAACTGATGAAATAATATAAACTTAGAAGAAGACAAAGAAGCTAGAAACCTAACTTTTTAGGTTTAGTCTTTTGAGGATCTTTTTTTTTAATTAGAATTGGCAGACCAGTGCCAAAAATTTGTGTTTCCTCCTTTTGAGTAATGAAGGCAAGAGTCTTACATTGTTCTCTATTATTGATTTTTCAGACAGAGAAATGAAAAGGACACTTTAAAATGCCTTTTCTTAATCATGAAAGACATTTATTTACACACAGTTCAGAAAATGTGGTGACAATAAGAAAGAATCAAGATGAAAATATAAACCACTCATGAAGGGAGTCTTGTTTTAAAGTTGTCCCAGGCAGGAATTTGAAGTACAAAGTCCATACAGATATTGCTTTTCATGGAAAAAACAACATAAAACTATTCATGTGCTTTTTGTAATCTGGCTTAAAGCTGTATTTTTGATTCATTTGAATACCCAGA
This sequence comes from Aplodontia rufa, assembly GCA_004027875.1. Classification (NCBI taxonomy): domain Eukaryota; kingdom Metazoa; phylum Chordata; class Mammalia; order Rodentia; family Aplodontiidae; genus Aplodontia; species Aplodontia rufa. The sequence goes on along the minus strand of PVKS010007478.1, from coordinate 17,572 downwards.
GTAAAATGTATTCAGGTTGAGGATCTGAAACTCAGGGCTGTGTCCCCTACGTGGGCTTCAAGACAGGAGAGAGTCAGATGGGACAGGTGACAGAGGTCCTGTTTTGCTAATAGTTTGTGATCCCCCCATTTATCTTCCCTCTTAGAGCAAACACATCCCCACATGCTGTCCACTCCCATGCTGATTGGTTCCATGGTCACAGCTGGTATGATCTGCATCATCGTGATGATTCTTACCTACAAATACTTACAGGTACCCATTGATTTGTTCTCTCACCTGAGTGCTAAAATAAGTGGGGAATTGATCATTAAGCAGTGATATGTCTTTCCTTTTCTGCCTACAGAAACCCATGTATGAAGCACAGTGGAAGGTTGTTGAGGAGATAAATGGAAGCAACACAGACCCAGCACAATTTCCTTATGATCACAAATGGGAGTTTCCCAGAAACAGGCTAAGTTTTGGTCAGTATGAAGCAGGGACTTTCCATGCAGCCCTTTTGTGTACATGTAACAATTACTTTAGGGAACTCCAGTGGCTTCCTTTGTTTTATTCCACCTGAAACCGGAAGTGTTTTTTGTGACATTTCACAGAAACTCTTTGTGGCACAGAGAGCACTATAGGGAGATGTCTGTAGACACACTTGCTTTGAATTCCTTTGTCAATTTTGAAGATTTGCAAATGGCTCTCAACACTGCTTACCTTGTTGTCTTCTTTTTGAAGGGAAGACCTTGGGTGCTGGTGCCTTTGGGAAGGTTGTCAAGGCCACTGCCTATGGCCTAATTAAGTCAGATGAGGCCATGACGGTGGCTGTGAAGATGCTCAAATGTAAGTTCCTGCACGGTACTGCATACATCCAGTGTCAGTTTGCCAAATTTGTGTTTTACCAAAGTGCAATGTTTCTGATTTTAGCAAGCGCCCATTTCACGGAACAGGAAGCCCTCATGTCTGAACTCAAGATCCTGAGCTACCTTGGGAATCACATGAACATTGTGAACCTCCTTGGGGCGTGCACCATTGGAGGTAAGTCCGGGTCGCAATTGCCTTTTATTATCTCTCAGGTTATCAAGAGATATTAACATGATTGTGGTGATGCTTGATTATAAACTGCTTGCAAGATTTTTACCCAGATTTGTATTTTACCCAGATTTTGTTTTCCTTACTCTTCTTAGAATGTGGATTTTATCATTTTTATTTGTTGGTACCTTCAAACTCTCCTCCCAGTTATTTTTTTATATAAGAGAGAGGGGCAGTGAGAGAGAGAGAGAGAGAGAGAGAATCAATTTTATTTAGTTTTTCATGTGGCTTTCAGTGCTCCAACACTTCATTGTGTACATGGAGATGGGGTTCCACCCCACGTCCTTATGCATGCTAGGCAAGTGCCATAACTGCTGAACCACTGCTCCAGCCCCTCCTCCCAGTTACTCTGAGATATATCAGTAATCATTTTAGACTAGAGTTGCCCCTACATGTTTTTGAACATTAGAACTACTTCTCCCTTCTCCAGCTATGTTTTGTTGCCTGATTTCTACTTTCTCCCCTTCCCCTTCCCCTAGAGACCTCCATCCTACTCTCTGATTCTATATCATCAACAATTTTATCTTCCATAAATGAGTGAAAACTTGCAATATTTATCTTTTTGAGCCTGGCTTATTACTACCCTGATCTGATCACTACATATAATGTATCGAATGATAACATACTTAATAATTAAGTACAAATATGACCTGTCAGTAAAAAAAATATATTTGGGAATTTATATCACAAAGATAAGTGAATACCTTTAATTTATTGATGAATAAATAAGTTTTTTTTAAAAAAAGACTTTAGTTTTATCTTCCTAAGGAGGAACAGCCCAATATGCTAGTTACCATTGTTTATGTTAACATTGGTATCAACCTTTTGAATATCTCATCTTGATCAGAAGACTTCTGATCTTGCAAGCTTTATATATTGTTGGACAATTTTTAGTCACTAAAGGGTTAATGCTCATTAGTACTTATATTTTGGCAGAGAGGGTAATATTACGGATTTAACCCAAGGGCACATAACCACTGAACAACATCCCCCAGCCCTTGTTTATCTTTTTATTGTGAAACAGGTTCTCACTAAATTGCTGAGGCTGGCTTTGAGCTTGTGATCCTTCTGTCTCAGCCTCCCAAGCTGCTCGGATTACAGGCTTGCACCACTGTGCCCAACCAGCCTTTCACTTCTAGTTCTAAAGCCCTTGTTGAGATTCCTATCAGAGATGTCTATGACGTTTGCAGAAGGCATTTTAGGCTAAAGGAACACAGACATGTAGGCTGAGCTGTCCTCCCTTGACAGATCCACAGGAAGGTAGACTGCTTTAGATGCTGTCTTAAAACGACCTCAGAGTGGTGGTTGTCTGCATCTTGAATTGCTCTTGAGATAATTTTCACCTGAGGTAGTTGCCTGTTAACCTCAGAACTGCAGTTTTAAGCATCCAGAACACCAAAACTGTTTCCAAATATGATTGTTCAGAACACAGGTCATTTCAGGGTTTTGCCCACTTTCCAGTCTGGTCTCAATTGCCTGTTCCTGTGGTTGATTTTCCTACTATGCTGCAGTTTTCTCTTCATTTCCATAATAACATTGCACAGAGTAAGTGAAGCCCTGGCCGTCAACAGAGTGAATCAAAGCCCTCACATAGGAAGCTTATTAGTAGCAGAAGCTTTGAAAGCAGTAACTTCTGTCTGCAAAAGCAGCAGTTAGTTATGCTTGGCCCCTGATGCTTGTGTCACTTAGAAATTCAGATGGAAAGGAGCTTGCTTGTTTTATTTTATTCTACATTTATTCTGCATTTTTGATAAATGATGTTACTTGATAAAACTGTAGTGAGACTAAGTAGGCTCAGCCATTGAAGGTGGGTTTTAATGGCCATGACTCTATTTTATGGGAGGCAGGATTATATGTGTCTTATTTTGCATGTCTCTAACCTTTAGTTATATCCTTATAGGACCCATACTGCTCATTACAGAATATTGTTGCTATGGTGATCTTTTGAATTTTTTGAGAAGAAAAAGTGATTCATTTATTTGTTCAAAGCAGAAAGATCAGGCAGAATCATCACTTTATAGGAATCTTCTGCATTCAAAGGAGTCTTCCTGGTAAGACTGATTTGCATAAATAATCAGCTGTTGACAGGCAGTTTGTGGAGTCATAAGGGTTTGCAATCAAGGCTAATTCTTTTAAAAAAAAAGAACCAGGTACTCTGAGCTGTGAAATCAGAATTATTAAGTTATTTAAATGTGATTAACTGTTTAAGAAGTTCAAGTAGTATTTTTGAAGATTCAAATCATGGTAAACTTAAGTGTTTGCTGATTTTTTTAAATGCATTTTTAGTTTTTCCTAAGACTTCAGTTCTGTGCAACTGAGTGGATTCTGAACCTGTTTCCTTTATTGTGGTTCTGTTCTTGCCTATGTGTTTCCATTTGTACTTTTGAGCTTTGTACCATATGCATCTTTACAGTTGAGACTGTTTATAGGAAAGTACTAAAACCTGTCAAGTTGCCACAGTAAAGTTCTTTAAAACTTGTAGCAGAATGGCAAAGGGCACCAAATGCATCTCTCCAGGTAGGCTCTTTGCTGTCAGCCACTGAATTACCCCTCTCTGACTCCCCACTTAATTTATCTCACTATAACATGCATAACTGCTTTAGCACATTTATAAAAATTCTGCATCTCAATTGTATCCATTTTATCATCAGTACCATTCTACAGTTGAATAGTGTGTAAAGAACTTCAGGGTCTGTGGACAAGCAGCAAAAAGGCATGCTCTGCCATCCCATGCCGGTTCTTCCTCACTCAATGCTACTAAGATCCACCACTCAAGACTTCTAGCTTCACCTGCCCAGTGAAATTAAATCATAGTCGTGCTCAGTCCCTCTTGCGTTGCTGCAGTCATGTGATGGATTTCACCTCTTTTAAAATTTACTCTAGTTTCAGACCTCATTGCATCCTTAGCATCTGAGAGGCCCTGGGTTCAATCCCAAATAAAATAAAAAAATTATATCTCCCATATTCTGTGATGGTAAGACTTTGCCTCCTGAACTCAGTACCAGGCCTCAGTAAATACTGATGGGAAATTACCACTTAAAGCCATTTTTCTTCATATTTCTGGGTAAAGCTTCACCCCCCAGGTGAAGCTTTTTATTTTGTTTTCAGTCCTGTAAACTTGAATAAAGTGATGAGAAAACTTTGTAAAATTTACCTTTTGTTAGTTTCTCCTGAGCTTACACTCTATGTGGAGACAAGAGGCACGTTGCCTCATTTCTAAAAGCTTGGTCCTATAAGTATTTTTTAACTTTCTGAAATAATAGCCTGAATTTTTCAGTCCAGTGTGGTTTTTGATCGTTGTGCTTTTTGATCCCATATGGGTTTGGAACTACCAGCATACTCTGAAGGAGGTTGTTGTCATGGTGTTTCTATGCCAATCAGAAGCAGGAAGTACTAGAAATCTTGAAGTCTCTCCACCCAAATGTTGCAGATTCAAGAGGTCCAGATGGTTCAGAAAATCATCCATATTATTGATGTTTATCTGAACCACACTTGGTTCTATCAGTTGCTATCTTTTGTTATCTATCAGTTGTGAACTTTCTCCCTGCCCCCCGACATGTCTCCAAAGCTGTTGTTCTTTCCCTTCCATCTTATCTCTATGGGGGCTAATTTTAGAGAGTTTGAAATATTGAACTAATATGGGATAATGTTTTTGACTGTCTGTTTCCTGTTAAATTCACTAGGTCTAGAGATGGAATACTTCTAACCTGAGTCTCCACAAACAGATATCTGATTCCTAGGGACTGGACATTTATATTGAATACTAAAAAGTCATGTCTTGCAGAACACCATTTTTACTCTTCATTCAAAAGTTGCATTGTTTTCCTCCAGTATAATCAGTCCATTGTGTAACAAAGTTGATGAGGGCATGAATTATGCCCACTAGAGCCCCACCTACTCCAGCTCCCTCTTCAATCATGGCCTGATGGGTGATTTGTCTCTTCTAGCAGTGACATTACTAATGAGTACATGGACATGAAGCCTGGAGTTTCTTATGTTGTCCCAACCAAAGGAGATAAAAGGAGATCTGCAAGAATAAGTGAGTACCAATCAAATAAGAAAACAACTTTGCAGAGGGTATATCATACTACTGTGAAATATGACATCATTCCCAGTGGTGACTCTCATGGCAAAACCAATGGTCAGTGCAGTGAAAAGTTTGTAAGTGTTTGGAGGTAGATCATGCTTTTCTCTTTTGTGTGCGTATGTGTGTTTGCGTGCACATGTGCATGCATGCGCATGCATGTATATATGTAATTTTAAAATTAATTCACCATCCCTCTGTCCTGAGGATTTTATAACCCAGCGCGGGTTGTTAGATATTGCTTTCACTAACTACCTTTGCTCAATAATGGGAAGGTGATTTGCCTGCAAATTCACATCTGCTCCATCATTGCCACCCTTTGATATTGTCATGGACACTGTCTGTTCCCAACCTTTAAGTTTGTAATTGCTAAGAAAATCCCTGTCTTCCTAACAGGCTCATACATAGAAAGAGAGATGACTTCTGCCATCATAGAGGATGAAGAGCTAGCCCTTGACCTAGAAGATTTGCTGAGCTTTTCTTACCAAGTGGCAAGGGGCATGGCTTTCCTTGCCTCCAAAAATGTAAGTGGGAATGATTCTCAGAAGAGTCAATCTTTTTTTGTGGAGAAGAGAACATTTTAGTGCCCTAGTTAAAATGCAGAGTGTCATTTTGAAGTGTGGTAACCAAATGCAGAGGAAATTTAGTTTCTTCATGTTCCAACTTCTGTTTCTTTGGAATTCCTATTCTAATTTATAAGCTTTTAAGTGCAAACCTCTCTAAATGAGCTTTCCATGAATATTATTTTATAGGGAGTGAATTCATTTAAAAATTTTGGCTTTAGAATATAGGATATGCTCTTAGAAAATAGTAAGATAATATTATATCAGCAAAAGCATGGGTGTACCTCATAGTTGATATGCTCAGTGGAGCAAATGGTTGGGTTTTATTGAAGTTAGACCTGAAATATTATATGCATGGCTTATAAAGTATCAGGAGATAAGAGGCAAGATAATAGTAAGTACTTACAAAAAAGGATGAGGATGGGGAGAGAATGATGGAACCAAAACAAGGAACATGGGTTTTGGAAGAGTGAGAATTCTCTAGGAAATAAGAATGACCAAAGAGAATGAGGTCACAGTTTAAAGCATCACTGTTGATATTTCCAAACATCAAACTGAAAGGTGATGAAGGATGGCTGAAATAAATACCCTGTTCCTTGCATCTTTGGGAGGTATTAAATTGAACTTGCAAAGACATTTTAGGAATTCTTTGAGAGGGCATTCAAAGAGATGCATGCAAATGAATTTTCAGGTTAAAAAGGATCAAATTTGACTATAGTATATTTTCCTATGAATGAAAGTAATACTGGTGGGACATTTATTAGAATTAGTTTTGAAAGAAATTACAGTAATTAGGGAGCTCATAATGTGAAACAAAAGTGTGAACATCATTTCATGGCATAAATTTGGTTTTTATTTTTGGTGCACTGAATACTTCAAAACAAAAGTTTGGGAGTTTTATAATGTAAGCAACATTCTAGTATTAAAATAGTTTCTGGGGCTGGAACAGTGGCTCAGCAGTTTCGGGGCTTGCCTCGCAAGCATGAGGACCCAGGTTCAAACCCCAGCATCATGTACACAACTAAGTGTTGGAGCAACAAATGCCATGTGAAAAACTAAATAAAGTTGTTTCTCTCTTTCTCTGTCTCTCTCACTGTCCTTCTCTCTTTAAAAAATAGTTTCCATTCTTTGAAAGTTAAAATGAATTTCTATGGTTTTCTTTTCTCCCCCAATCTAATAGTGTATTCACAGAGACTTGGCAGCCAGAAATATCCTCCTTACTCATGGTCGAATTACAAAGATTTGTGATTTTGGTCTAGCCAGAGACGTCAGGAATGATTCTAATTATGTAGTTAAAGGAAATGTGAGTACCCATTCTCTGCCTGATGGTTCTACAAAGGAATTTTTTAAGTTTCAAGTTTTAATAAAATTATTTTCTAAGATTTTCATAATGCAAATTCTACCTTAAAATATCATGTATTTTAGCAGTCAAATTAAGTGTACTTCAGCAAAATTTGATTGGAATGCTGAACATTACACTACTAACATATGATAATAGAATTCTTAATTCTAATTTTGTAATTATGGGGCATGTCAAGGGATCAGAAATAGATTTAATTTTTCATTATAGTCTGAGAACAGCAATGAACTTGATTTTGCTCAAGTGTAACAAATGTGGACCTGAAGTCACAGTGGCAGAACTTTCTTAAGATATTGACATGCTATGTGAAAAAGATTAAAATCTGAAATCCCATTCAGAATTACCTGTATAGAACATTGGCTCTTATAATCAATAGAGAGCTAGTAAGAAGATTCATGAAGAATAATAGGTTTGTAGAACACAGTACATTTTTTCAAAGTGCTTTATTTCAACTGCCAGTTTCCATTATACCCTCAGAACAACCCCATGCTCTTAGAATATGTTGTCTTTCCACTTTTAATAGTTGGAGAAACTAAGGCATAGTGTATTAGTGATTTTTAAAAATCTGAGATGAGATTATTCAGTAGAGACTGCAAACAGAGCTCCTGATTTTCAGAGCAGTATCCCATTGGTATGGAAAACATACACTCCTTTAATATATTCTTCTATGCTTGTTTTCCCAGGCCTATTTCTAAAGTCCGGATTTATGCCTGGAGGTAAATTTATGTGTATCTTACGATAATGTCACCATAGCATCTCTATTGGTATGCTGTGCTCTGCTTGGTTTTTATAAAAGTATAGCTGGGTTTATCCCCTAATCCAAGCGTATGATTTTGACAAAGCTCCTTGAAAGCCAGCTATCAACATCAGGAAATCTGACAAAAGCAACTTCTCTTCCTCCTGGTCCAATACTGGAAAAGAGAAGGAAATGTGGTTCATTATCCCTGCCTCTGAATAGTGACACAAGAGCAAGAGAAAGGAGGTAGACACCTCTGGGTCCAGCCTTGCTGAGTTCATACCTGGCCCATCATGGAGTGGCCGTATAATATTTAGAGAAATTTATCCAATACCTTTACATCTTGGTTTTTCTGCAATTGAGGATAGCACTAGCCCGTGCCTCAAAGTTCTTGTGAGGATTTAATTTGTTTGTGTAGGCATGTGTATAAGACACATTCTTACTGTGCCTTATGGATATATTATTTGAAATCTAAATAATAGTGACAGTAGTTATACCAGAACTTCTTACTTACTTGTTACTATAATGAGTGAGTTAGGCCCCACTGGACCTCTAGATCATGGATTTCAGCCCCAGCTGTTGACATAATCTATCATCAGCTATTCTCTCTGTGGGCCTCTGGGTAAAGAAAATTTATGAAATAAGTTAAAAACAAGGAAACACAACATGTTACTGCCCCCAAATTTATGTCATAATCATTTGAGATTTCCTTGCTATGTCAGGTTCTCTGAAAATTCTCCTATTACATGCAAGTCCTTAGTCATTTTTAATGCCTTGGGCCCTTTTAGAGACTAGTGAAGTGAAGTAAAATAATTAGAATACTGTTTTAAATGCATAAAATAAAATACATAAAATGACCAAGAAAAGCTATTACACTGAGTTTCAGTTATCAAATTTTATAAAGTAAATTTGTAATAGTCAATGCATGTGCTTCTCTGTTATACATAGAGCAACATACTCTAAAAATGACCATAATTTCAAAGTGGTAATGAATGTAATGTTCTGAAATACTTATAAACACTAATAGTATGTGAGAATATCTGTGATTACTCTTGTGGACAAATCACAGGTAAATGCTACTGTGGTTTATTTCCTTCATTTGTAACTTTAAAAAAACTGCTAGAGTTCATTTAGAAGTTAGTAAAAATAAGGATAGGCATTTTTACTTTTTGGGTACACAGGTCCTTGAGTTCAAGTTGCCTATCAATCTCAGGTTAATAGCCCCATTCTGCACCTTTAGCCCCAAATCTGGGGAGGGATATTGGAAGACTTTTTTTAGCCCACTGAAATAACTTTAAGACTAGAAATAACTATGTTCCCCATTTTCAATCCTGAACAGATTAAGAGAAAAATAGATTTAGCTTTTATGGTAGATTAATATCCAGAAATCCAGTCTCTAAGAGGAACAGCCACAGAAAGTTTGCTTGATTTTAGTGGGAGGTGTCAGGATGTAAAGTCCACCTGTTGAATTTAAGCCCTGAACCTGCCTTTTCCCAACTTAGAGTAGCCATAATCATCTAAGCCACTATTTTGTGAGTACTTGCTCTGCTGGGTGATTTTTTGAGATATTCATGATTTAGACAAGACTAAACATTTTTACCCACATCATCTATTTATGCTATAAGACAACTCATTAAAAATTGCAAGTATTTTGTTTTACAGAAGATTTTGAGGCTAACTTATCAATATTTAAGTGACTTTTCCAATGTATTAGAAAGAGAAAGTTTGTATTGCATACGACAGAAAACAAAAGAAGTGGGGCTGGAATGGTGGTTCAGTGGTTATAGTGCTTGCCTTGCATGCACAAGTACGCTGCTTCAAACCCCAGAACCACATACACAACGAAGTGTCTGAGCAACGAAAGTCCATGAAAAACTAAATAAAATTGATTGTCTCTCTCTCTCTCTCTCACACACACACACATACACACACTCTCTCTCTCTCTCTCTCTCTCTCACTGTTCCTCTCTCTTTTAAAAAAGAAAAGAAAAGAAGGCTAGGGATTTCAGGCCAGAGTTTCTCAGGACTAATACCTTCTACTTTTCCATGCTTGGTTATTCTAGGATGAAGCCCTACATCTTCACGGTCTGGGGTGACCACCAGATAGAAAACCATCCATTACAACCAAAAGTCAGGGTGAAGGAAGCACCACCACAAAAAGTCAGCTGTAGTTTAAGGAACTTTTTCTACAGCCACCACATAATACTTTATCACTTAGTGGCCCAAAGGAAGCCTGCCTCATGGCTACAAGTAGCTGCAAAGCAGTCTGGGAATTGTAGCCCCACTCTTGGGGAGCTGTGTTTCTATTATTATGAGGGAAACATTCTGTGGCAGCTAAGAGATCTCTGCATTGCTTGAGGTCCCCATTTTACAGATAATATAATCATAAGCCACCCATTTCACCGGTTGTGGAGCTTATCTGAGATCATGTAGGCAAAAGGTGTTACGAGTTGGGGCTCAATGGAAGAGACTTCTGCAGGAATATTTCCTGTTCTGGTTTTTTGAACTGCTTCATTAATGTGATTGGATGTGTTGTGCTTCCCCATAGGCCCAACTGCCTGTGAAGTGGATGGCACCAGAAAGCATCTTCAACTGTGTGTACACATTTGAAAGTGATGTCTGGTCCTATGGGATTTTTCTGTGGGAGCTGTTCTCTTTAGGTAAAACCATCCTTGCTAAAGACATCTCTGCTAAACCCACAACATCTTTTTGAGATTTCATGAGTATCCTGTTTACTTGTAATTGTTGATTATGACTTGCCAACTGTTTGTAACTCAGGAAGCAGCCCCTATCCTGGAATGCCTGTCGATTCCAAGTTCTACAAGATGATCAAGGAAGGTGCTCGAATGCTCAGCCCTGAGCATGCACCAGCTGAGATGTAAGGGTTGAAAAGTTTTTCCTTTAGATACTATTTCCCCTTTTCATTTTCTTTTTAAAGACAGAAACTCAGATAGTAAAGGTTTATACTTGCACAGTTTGAAATGTCACTTGGATACTTTGGTGACACTTTGATGAAATGTCATTGCTGCAATTTCTTTTCATAATCTCTTGTCACCAAAAATACAAAAACTTGTGGCAGTATCACACATTGTGCTTTATTTTGTGCATATGACATCTTGCGTCCAGGTGGATGTCCCTGGGATTCTCACAGAGGTTGTTGCATGGCATAACTGGGCAAGTGGGTTAAGAGCATTGAAGAGTGGTAGTTAATGGCCCTTGTTTTTCAGGTATGACATAATGAAGACTTGTTGGGATGCTGACCCCCTAAAAAGGCCAAAATTCAAGCAGATCGTTCAGCTCATTGAGAAGCAGATTTCGGAGAGCACCAATCCCGTGAGTACACTGGCCAAGGGTGGAATCCCTGTTCTCCCAGTTCTAGCTGTGTCATCCTCAGACTTCAAGGGTAAAGCCTAACATTCCCCCACCCCACAACAGACCATTCCTTGGCTTAGATGTGTATTGGGCTTCATGTAGTGGGAGTAAAGCAATGGAAACCAGTTCTTTCTGCCCAACCCCCACCCCCATTCTTAGCCAGGGAAGGATGTAAGATGAGGAGGGGTGGGAGCAGAGGCCTTTGTCCTCAGGAGTGTGGAAGTAGAAGTTCCCATAAGTATTTGCCATGTTTCCTCAACCCAAATGTCAATCATGGGGTCAGTATGGTTTCCCTCTCATGTCAGGGCTATGCATCTTTGGCAGGGTTGGGGTGATGTCAATGAGAATAAAAATGTGAAAGAGGCAGTTTGTATCTGTGGTGAAGTTATTATTTAGCCTTATATGTAAACAGGCATAGCCCACTGTGGCAGAGGGCATCAGGCCATTAGCCATATTGAAGGAAAAGAGAGTTGTTTGTAGTTGGGAGATACCTCCCAGTGACTTGGGTGAGGGGAAGGAAACTCAAATCCATTATTTTCATATTTACTATCATACTTTTAAGGAGAATTAGTGATTTTTATTTGACTCAGATTTTTTAAGCTGCTTTTTTCCCTCCTGAGCCCTGTGCTTGGAGCAATCTTTTCTAATAGCACGGCACAGTTACTTCTGGGTTAAAATTTGCTCTGCAGGTTGTCAAAGCATATTTCAAATTAAACAGCATTTTCTACCCAACTGCTTTGATTCTTGACAGAAGACTCCTGGTACAGCTGTGGGCTCCTCAGCAAATTACATCCACAGTTGGGTTGCAGTTGGCTATGCGGATTTGTAAACATTTTCAATAGGTTAGATAGTGCTTGTTTCCAGATGTTTCCCATAAGAAGTTCTAAACTTGCTTATGTTCTTCCACTATTTCTTGTGTTAAATAATTTCCTTGGAAAAGAGGAGGGAAAACTGAAGTTTCTGTTTGGTTTGTTAATATGATTTGTGTTTTAGCCTGCAAGTTCTTGTGAGTCACATCTTTTAAACAGTTTAGTGTTTTACGGGTGATTCTGAAATTTTAGGTTCCCTTGGTTGCTATGTTTGTTGCAAGGACTGCTGTATTGACTGTGGGCTTTCTTTCCCTCAGATTTGCTCCAATTTAGAAAACTTTAATACCAACCCAGAGAACCCTGTGGTAGACCATTCCGTGCTGGTCAACTCTGTCGGCAGCAGTGCTTCTTCCACCCAGCCCCTGCTCGGGCACAAAGACATCTGAGCAGTGCGAGTGTGTGGGGTCTGCCCTATAGGAACAATCCCCATTCTTCTAGCTTCCATGATGGTTCTTTTATTCTCCTTCAACTTGCAGCCTACCCCAGGGTAATGCACCCCCAATGTTATCCTGTCTTTATGAGCATACTATAATTAGGGGCCATAGTTTTTTTTTTCTTTCTTTTCTTTTTTCTTTCTTTTTCTTTTTTTTTCATTAGCCACCTTCTCAGCACAAAGTTTCAAACTGTATATATTCCCAATAACAGAGTAGCTCCCACTGTAAGCAGAAAAAAATCCTGACTTAGAGAAAGGTAGGGTGAAATGGGTTAGATGCCCAGAATTCTTCCCAATCCTTCTCCAAATCTTGTGGAAAACATGATTGATAATTTATTAAACACATAGAGGTAGTCACATTTGGCCTACAGAACCATCCATAATGATTAGTAGATGCAGCAGGATCAGAAACTGAAGCCTTAACCCTTATGTAGAAAATAAAACATCATTAGCACAAAGGACACAAGCAGAAACATTGGGGTTTGAGAAATCTAGTATTTCATGCTGAGAATGAGACCCAGGCCATAGAAAAATGCCCCCCAACAGGATTAAAGACACTGTTGTGGATCACTACATGAGCTTTTGTAGAACTCACCTGGTTTTTGAAATATGAGTTTGCTGCTAGGGAGTTTAATTGGAGACAAGGCCTCCCTATCCAGCATTTGTATATACTCATCTATAGGTTGTATGTGTTCAGACATTGGAGGTATATGCGCAAGTTTTGGTTTCTGTATACAACCCTGGTCTTGTATCCACTGTATATTTAGAAAAAAACAGTGACTTGTTTGTTTGTTAAGGAAAAAAATGTAACTGACAAGCACAGTCTTAACAAAACCTCCTCTTTTAGCTGATGAGCTTGCTCTACAGAGTCTCCAGACCAAGCCTCTCAGCTGCAGAATGGCATTGTATTCAATGGATTTGATGCCATTTGAAAAAATGACTGATTTACCGTAGCATGATCCCATAGGAAGGAGAAAGGAGTGCTGTCTTAGTGTGGATTCTGATGTCGCCTCCTTTAAAGACACATCTTGGACATGAGGCCAGTATCTATGTTTGTGTGTGTATGCATGTGCTTGTGTGTGTGCATGTAGACAAGGTGGCATTCTTGCCCTGAGTCCAAGAGGATCCTTCAGTACCCAATGAGTAACTTGGCTATCTTCATCAGTCCCCTTTATCTGCATAGAGCTGCCTAGAGCAGCTTACCAGAAGGTAGCGTGGAGGTTGATCAGAAGTAGTGTGATTAAGGACCTATTTATTTGCAATCCACACACTTAAGTCACTCTGTTATTTATACTCAACATACTGAACTCATTGCTTAGACATTATGTAATACTACTTTTCCACTGAAATATAATTAAATTTTACCCTTTTTGCTATAACCTGAGTATTATTCTTGCAGTTTACCTTTTCTCTCCTCTCCTTATCACTGCCCAGTAGAAGAGGAGAATGCAAAAATGGTGAGATTTGTGTGTTGTCTTGCAAGATCATGTCTCTGCTTTCACAGTTTTCCATCATCTGCCCCTTAGACTACATTCAGAGAAGTGTGGCTGTCAATCTGGAAGTGACAATTTGTGCTGGAGCTCTGTGTTCTTGCACCTCTCCAAAGTTAACAGGTTTTGGGGTTGTCATGTTAGATATTATTGCCATTTGCCATACTTTGTCAGAAAAATTCCTTTGTGTTTCTATTGACTTTGATTATAATAAGAAAAGTAGTTGTTAATTGTAGATGTCTAGATACTTCAGGGCACTTAATTAAGAGTTTTGTTTTTGATATTCTTGAAAGTTTATATTTTTTACATCAGATTTTTTTTGCAGCTGCTTAATGTTTGAAATTATTTTGTGGCTTTTTTGTAAATATTGAAATGTAACAATAATGTCGTGAATTTATCCAAGCCCATGAGACTTTGAAAATAATTTTATATATATTTACTTTATATGTAAATATATAAGCGGGGCAACTTTTATGGATGTTGGTGTTTCACGTGTCTTATTTCCTGATATGTTGTCCAAATGTTGACAATTCTGAGGAATTCTAATAAAAATGTAAATATATAAAAATAAATAGTCCCTTTATGTCATAAAGTGCATTCACCTTGACAGACAATTTTGCACCCATTTTGCACAAAACATGCAGGACTGTCAGGTCACAGTAGGACTTATATACTTGAAGAGTTCATAGGCATTTATTAAGAATTTTAGTATATGCTATATTTTCTAATTTTATTCCTACAGTATGGGACCTCTATTTAAATAGAAAAACATGTAGAAAACATTGTGAGAATTTTGCACATAACCATGATTATTAGGTTGATTCGTGGGGAATGACTATGTCAGTAAAATAACAGCAATTTCATAGCCAACCTAATGCACAAGGCATGTTTCCTCCTATAAAGATTGTCTAAAAATTAACTTGAACAATAAAGTGAAATACAGCTTGACATCAGGAATCCCAAGAAAGCTGTCTGTATTCTTGTTGCCTTGGGTTTTGAAGGCAGGTTATTGCATCACAAGATATTCATGTTCAATCCTCAAACCTTATTTTTACTGACTTCTGTAATAGAATAAAGTTATTTCACTGTTAGCTTTTCATAAGTGTGATCAAAATACATGTTGAGAACAATACAGAAGAGCAAGGGTTTATTTTGGACTCTCAGTTTCAGAGGTTCAGTCCATGGTGGGTGGGCTCCAATGCTCTGGGCCCAAAGAGAAGCAGAACATCATGGCAGAGGAAAATTGCTCAGCTCATAGCAAATGGAAAGCAGAGAGAGGAGGAAACCAGAGACAAGATAGAATCCCAAAGGTCATCTCCCCCAGTGACCTACTTCCTCCAGCCACGCCACCTCTGCCTACACTAACCACCCAGTTTTCAAATGAAAAATCCATCAAATGAATTAATCCATTGAGGAGGTTAGTGCATCTGCCTACACTAAGCACCCAGTTTTCAAATGATAAATCCATCAAATGAATTAATCCATTGAGGAGGTTAGAGCTCTTATAATCTAATCCTCTGAACATTCCTACATTACCTAACACATGAGCTTTTCAGGGAACACCTCATATCCAAACCCTGAGTCATATACTTGGAGGGGAGAGGGTGCCTTGAGTTGGTCCTTGTCATGTGGCTGGAACATCCTGTGGGACCAGATGGTACTGTCCAGACCCTTTGAACATATATAGAGTTCTCCCAGCTTGATTCTAAAACCATCCTGAACCATGTAATTCTTTAAGATGGGGTTAGTTACCCAAACACGATCAGTCTCAACTTACTTTAGGCTGTGACATCTACAGCTGCTGAAGTGTCTCCTGGAGGGAAAGGGAAGGGGTAAAATATGACTGTAATGAAGAGCAATGCTTTCAAATCAGGAGGGAATTATGGCCAAAACACATCAATAGTGAAAATCAGAGCCACATTTCAGTCAAGTGATAGACAGGTTTGAATGACAATTGACGACAAAAATGCAGAAGGCCTTTCCAGATGTTTTCACTGTGAGTCTTTACTTGAGTCAGAAGCAGTTGAAGAACCTGTACATTTAATTAGTCTGTACCTGTTCCCTCACTGTCCCAGCTTTTCATTGCAATGTGATATCAGGCTCTTTGTGTCCAGGGTCAAACTGGGTTCAAATTCTGTTTCCAGCCACATCTATACCATTGCTGCTGAATAAATAGCATGGGACAGATTAGCTCTTGAACTTCAGTTCCATGATAATAATGTCCACCACAATGTCATAATAATATCAAGCTGTCAAGAGCACTTTGTTCATGTACCTAACATGTGAATAGTGCTCAAAAATGGTAACTTTCACCATGGAAAATTAGCATTATTACATTGGAAGGGGAAAGTACAGTACCCTTACTGGCAAAACCAAATAGAATTTTATAATCGAATATTTGATTTAATTATTGTCTTTTTCCTAAATACAAGCAGCATTGCACTAGAATGCTATGAAACTTGACTTTGCTACAGTGTTTTCTATGCTCTTACTAAAATTCAGCATTTTAGGTAGGAATTTGACTCTTGAGTTCTTGCTCCAACCTTCCCTCTGGGTTCCCTTTCCATGACTGTTGATCTGTGAATATGCCTCACACACTTTCCTGGTTCCATTCTCAGACTTCTACTGCCTATTTATTCTCGCCAATCAGGTGCCTATCTTTCAAGACCAGCAAAATCATCTCAATTAGATGTTGCTGCCGAATTCCCACAACTTTCCATACTTCTTAGGCTCTTTAAAAAAAAATAAAGCGAGGAGAAAGAGAGAGAGAGAAGCAATCTTTATTTAGCTTTTCATGTGGCTTTCATTCCTCAGACACTTCATTGTGTATGTGGTGCTAGGGTTTGAACTCACATCCTTGTGCTTGCCAAGCAAGCAATGTAACCACAGAGCCACCACTCCAGCCCCACTTCTTAGGCTCTTAAGTTGATTCTGCTTTGTACTATTTTGGTTCTTTCCTACCCCCACTATATCCACATTTAATTAACAAAATACTCATATGCTCTTGGGTCACTGGCTTTATTGGTATCATTTAATTATTCAAATATTGAATTATCCAGACACACTGAGATTAAATTGCCCAAGAGGATGCAAGAGTTCATTAAGATTTAGCAGTACGCAGAGTCAGAATTCACATGCATATCCAAGTGTCTGCACTTCAGTGATGGCAAATGCCTGGTCTCCCCATGCTGGTATCTTCTACCTCTGTCCATGCAAGATATCACTTGGCTTTCCCAGCACTTGCCCCAGTGTGCCTTCCAGGAGTTCCAGCCTTCTTGGGAAGCCCATACAAACCAACTGGTGGCACATTAGTTTTTTTTTCAATTTCTTTGTACTATTGACTCTAGGGAACTTGTGGTCAATTAAGACTTCCAGATCGTTTTTTGCATGTACTAATGTATATGGCAGTATTTGGCACCGAAAGGACCTGTGTTGTACTTGTGCTTTCCTGACCACCCTTAAGAATCACTGCCAATGAGAGGTGGTGAATAATAAAAGAAAATTAAGGGGATAATGGTGGGCAGGAGGTGTGGGGCAGGGTGGTCATTAACTGGGAGAGAGTTGGACTTAGCTTCTAAGCCCAGAATACAGT